>PVKM010021362.1:0-22633 GCA_004027735.1 Carollia perspicillata
AATTCTTGTTTCTTCATTCTTTTCTGTTTGGTTGTTTGTTTCTTCCTTCTGGTCCACTCCATTGATTTGAGTCCCAGTTTCCTTCCCATGACTATTGATTCCCTGTACATTTTCCTTTATTTCACTTAGCATAGCCTTCATTCTTTTCATCTAATTTGTGACCAAATTCAACCAATTCTGTGAGCATCCTGATCACCAGGGCTTTGAACTGTGCATCTGATAGGTTGGCTATCTCTTCGTTGCTTAGTTGTATTATTTCTGGAGCTTTGATCTGTTCTTTCATTTGGGCCATTTTTTTTTTTGTCTTGATGCACCTGTTATGTATAGGGGCAGAGTCTTAGGTGTTCACCAGGGCGGGTCAACCCAGTCACTGGGTTGTGATGCTGTACGTGGGGCAGGGGTCCAGAGGGAACAATGGCACTTGCTCCACTTTCTGCCAGATTTCACTCACTTTCGCCATTTCCCCCAAGCAAACTGGACCCTTCTGGTGCTGATTCCCATGTGGGTGGGTTTGTGTAGGTGCTGGGACCCTGTGGGTCTCTCCAGTGAACTCTCCTGTGAGGCTGGGAGTCTCTCCTGGCACCTTAACCCCCACAGGTTTTTTCAAGGTGTTTTGAGGCTTTATTTCCCTGTGCTGGGACCCTGAGTTGCACGGTCTTACTCCCCAGTTTCGCCTGGTTTATCTGTGCACAATTGTGGGACCTCCCCATCTGCCAGCCACCTTGTATGCTGTGCCCCTCCACAGTCCGCCACCTTGCCAGGTCCACCCGCTGCCGCCTTGCGCCACCACCTGTGCACCTGGGGTCTGCCAGCAACTGCTTTTTTTTGCCACAACCCCTCTCCCCACGGTTACCCTCTTACTGGTCTGGATGAATGTGTCTACTTTAACTCCTCAGGTGCTAGACTTCCATACAGTTCAATTTTCTGTCAGTACTGGTTGGTTTTTGTTTCTAAATTTTTGTTGTCCTTATTTTAGTTGTGCAAGGAGGCACAGTGTGTTTACCTACACCTCCATCGTGGCCAGAAGTGGAAAAAAAGTTTTAACATCATCGGAAATGTCGTGTTCCTGAGTTAAAACAGTCTACAGGTAGTGATCACACATTCACGTCTGCAGTCTTCTGATGTAATTACACCCAACACTCACATACTGAAATGCAAATGATTACAAATCACTTTCCCCTCATTTCTATTCTATATTATAATTCAATTACAATACACATCTCAATTATGTGAGGAAACAGTAATTTCACTTCAGAATACTAAAGGGGACATTTTTTAGGAAAAGTAATTGGTTTCATGGGGTAAATTTACTCAGGTGCCAGCCATAATACACAGCAACTTGCATAGATGGAAAACTAAGTAACTCAAAATGACAAACGTGCTCCCAATACACTAGTAAAATAAAATTAACACTGTTTAACCAAATGTTAAGAAAAACTTGTTCAATGCTTAACTTTTGCATCGGAACTCCTGTCACAGCTGTTCTTCAGGCTGCAACTTTCAGGTGGCTGTGCAGACGAGTTCTCATTCCAGGGTTGGGGGAGATCAGGGCTGCGTCGTCCCTGTCCCTCCTCTTCTACCCTCAGATGCTGATGCGTAACAGAAGCAGAGCTGTTAGGTGGTGGACCAGCAGTTTTGCTGAGGAAAAGCAATGTATTACCACCACCCTCCACATTTCATTTACATACTGTCACAGTGACTAAAATAACTCAACATTTTAAATATTTTCTCTCTTCACTTGAATGCCAAATATCTGATTCACTTTTTATAGGTACAACCTCTTAAAAAGGTCAAAAAGATGCTAATATAGTTCATTGCCCATGACAAGCACATTCAAATAGTCACACATATTTGTATTCATATTTGTATATTGTAATTAATTTTTCAGTTGAAAGTTGTGAAAAATATATTAAAAAAGGAAAACTTAGAAATTTGATTAATAGTAGTCAATATGAATGCATACAGAATTCTATTTTTTTTTTTTAACATTCTCTTATGTGTCTATATTCCTTCAAGATTCAGATTGGCCAACTCTGAAACTGCAGATGTGAATGGTTAAGATGTAAAGATTTTTAGTTTTGTAAATTCTTAGCAGCAGCTCTTTTATGGAAAAATTCAAATCATCTTGTGGTCCATAAACTGTTACAAGATAACCTCCAATAAAGGTGAATGAGTTGGATTAAGATTTAAGTATTTTTTCACAATTAACATGTTTCCTGGTAATAACCTTAACATTTTATTACCAAATGGAAGAGCATTTAAGTATTTTTTCAAATGAAACAAGAACATTCATTTGACAAAAGAGTTTATTAACATTAATTTTAAGGTTGTACATAAAACTGCAATAATGACAATTCAAATGAAGTAAACCATTTATTAAAACACTATGTAATAAAATAAACTTTTTTTTGATCCAATGCCATAGTGGTAAACTATGGCATTAATAGCTCATTAATAGTCCACCTAAAATACTGTTAAATTACATCATAATCTAAAACTTGAGAATACCTTTACCACTGAATAAGTGAAGAGCGGACTGTGCAGATCTAGGGCTTTTTTTGATGAGTCAAGGATAGAGGACGATAACCTAAAAGACAATCAAAATTCCCTATGGCCGAAGATTAAACTTTATTTACCCTGCTCACTGGCCCAAACGTAGAAATGTCATATCAAATAAATATTTCATGAACCATTCCCTTCCCTGTCTAAAATAAATATCAGGAACAAATTAAGGATAAAAGTTGCATTTTAAACTGCACTTTATTTGTTACTATAACATTGTCTTTTTTTAACTGATGAACCACAAGCATGCAAAAAGTTCTCTTCTGAATGAAACCGCTTCCACACCCCCTGGATATCAATAAGTACATTATAAAGATCATTCCATTTGTAGTTCTCTCCTCCTTTATAGCACTTCTCAGCAGTGTGACACATACCGCAGAGACAGGAAAGACCATCTTTAATAAATTATCTTCTTAATTGTAGAGAATTTCTGAAAATAAAATGGACAAAATGCTAACCCATGCCTCTGATGAGTTCTCAGAGACCAAAGATCCATCGCCTTCTGTTGGAAGAACTAGTCCCCGGAGTGTCCTCGACTTTGTAGGGCACTTGATAAGGGGGATCCCCCAGGGCTCTGGACAACTGCACCACGAAGGCCTTCCACCACTTTCATTTGCCGATTCGTTGGACTACCCAGTCTTGCTGGCAGAGAGGGCAGCGGTTGTTCTGTTTCACCCACAGGGACATGCAGCAGTTGTGGAAGGAATGATTACATTCTCCCCAGACCACTAAAAGAAAAAAAAAAATGATTTGACATTACTCATTGCAATTTAAATCACTGAGCTTGAACACATAGCTTACTTTATATTATGAATAATAATCATGGCTCATAATCTCAAATAAAGATGGTAAATTGGTCAAAAATAAAATTTTCTACCTATAAAGAAATAAAAGCTTACACATGTAAAGTTTGTGCTTCGGGGACTTTCCATTACTGTTCTAGGATCTGGATGAAGTGGTGGCCCCCAGTTCCTACACAGCTCCAAATGCTGCCTTCCTGAGATCAGGAGGTTAAACAGCTGGAGCCTTCCTTCGGTGCCAGGCCTTCTCAGTCATGTGTGCACTGACCTCAGAGACACTGTGGGCTGTGTTTTACTAAAAAATGTCCTCCCAGTTTTTTATCTACCAAGATGAGTTTTAAATGTTTTCAATTCGTGGTAGACTATTATAAATAGATGACATGCTTCTAAATATTATCTGCTGTAAATCTACTGAGTTGTTTTCTAGAAGTGGTGATAAGCTGTGTTAAATCATCAATAAGCTGTGCCATTCCTCATGTGACAAACAGAATGAAATTTGCAAAGGGGCTGTCTGGAAAGAAAGGTCTCTTTGTTATCAAAGAAAGCTGGCCTACACCTCACAATTCCCAAGTTAATATTTTTTAAACAAACAACATGAAAGAAAATTTTAAACCAAGGGAAATCACCCATAATCTGGACTACAAATTCAAATGTGAACTTCATTTGTCTCTTGCTTGACCAGCTGAGCTATATGATAACAGAACAATGAAAGATGTAGGAATACAAGAGAAAAGAAAAAAAACTTTTTATGAAAACAGGCGGTAAGGCCTAGAAAGCAAGGGGAAATCATTCTCATGTTTCAGGAGGAAGAAAGAGAATTTAATCAAACCAGCACACATCATTAAGAAGAAGTTACATGTAACCACACCGGCACAAAGTTAGCCTTTCTTTTCTTTTTGTTGTCTTTCATTGTTCACACTCTTACAGTTGTTCCGCTTTTTCTCCCTTTGCTCACCTCCAGCCAGCCGCTCCACAAAGTTAGCCTTTCGTTGCAGGAAAAGGTTTAAACACTTTTGTATAGCAATTTGGAAGTAATGGCTTTGAGAACTAGGACATACAAACCTCTGAACTGCTTAACACATTTCACCTAAGACAAAATTCTTAGTCCTGGGCTATGAGGAAAATGTAATAGGTTTCTATACACACTACATTCCCAAGAGAGACAATTTTTCCTATGTTAGTTGAAAAGTTAAACATTATATCATAAGAGTACTGAAAACTGAAATGCTTTATTAGAATGAAACCCTACCAAAACTGACCTATAACATATTCAAAATTTATATAATATTTTGAAAAATTCCTCTTATATAATTTTCTTAATAGAAAAGAATATTCATTTTTTTGTGTATCAAAATTTTTTTACTATGCCCATGTCTAAAATACTAATATAGTCAATTCTTCTTCATTATAGGCAATAAAAAAACCTTGCAGATTAATTCCATTAAGGCCTTTTGAGAACCAACACATTTTGTATCAATAACAGATCAATGCTTTACACTTTATTTTTGTATATTGATAAAATCAATCTTAACAGCAAATTCAAACATCCCCACTGAGAGAAAGCCTTCAGTTGAAAAAGCAAGAGAACTGAACTACAACATACCAACACAGTCCTCTTGTTTGTTTTCAGCTTGACATCTAAGACAGGCATCTGAAAATAAACAAACAGCAACTCTCAGTCTGATGCTCAGAATGCAATTTTAAAACCCAGACACTTCAAAGTCAAATAAAAGCCCAAAGGGTTAGAGATGGAGACAAAAGGCTCATAGTACTAATTGCTCATCTGAACATAACTGTTGAAAGAGGAATAAAGTCAAAGGCACTCTATTTACTTACGACAAGGAGCAATTTTACAAGGGTTACTGACCCTCTATTTTTACAAGCTCTGATGAAAAGATGTTCTGACAGTGGAGGCAAGCACTGGAGAAGCATATGCCACATTCACTCCACTGTATCAGAAGTTGTTATAAGCTCACTGGGCATGCTCACATAGCTCAAGATGAGGGGTAGTTACTTTCAAGATATCATTTTAAATAAGCTATGCACACAGGCATATAAAGTACAACATAGGGAACAGTCAATATTATAATAACTATATATGACACCAGGTGGGTACTGGAAATATAGGAGGGAACACTTTGTAAAGTATATGATTATTTTACCACTGTGCAGCTGTACATGTGAAACTAGTAGAAAAAAATGTTGAAATGTAAACTGTACTGAATAAATAAAATTTAAAAATTAAATAAGCCATGCATATATATTGGTATTTGCTTATGCACACATAAAGAAACTCTAGAGGTATATCCAAGATACTAATAATAAAGTTTACCTGGGAGGTGATTGAATGGGAAGGAATTTTCATTGTATATTGTCTTAAATTTTTGAGTTATGTGACTGTATAATCTATATAAAATGTTTTTAAAACATTTTTTTCTTTTTCAAGATTTTATTTACTTATCTTTAGAGGGGAAGGGAAGGAGAGAGGGAGAGAAACATCAATGTATGGTTGCCTCCCATGTGTCCCCTGCTGGGAACTGGCCTGCAACCCAGGCCTGTGCCCTGACTGGGAATTGAACAGCGGTTGTTTGGTTCGCAGGCCCATGCTCAATCCACTGAGCTACACTAGCCAGGGCTGATCTATATAAAAATTAATATTAATTAAAAATACTTTATAAAAACTAGGGTTTTTTTCCTTCCAAGTAAATGCTCCCTTTACAAAATAAATCTGAGCCTAAAGCATTTTCCTAACAATGGCAAAGTATTTTAATACATTACTTGGGAGTAAATACTAGAAATGGGAACCTCAAGTATACTACATTGCTTGATGAAGGAGGTAATATGGATTATTTTAGGGACTAATGAAATGGATTCATTCACTAGCTGGAAGAGGGGTCAAAGTTGGGTAGGAGGAAGTGCAAACCAACAGAAAAAAAGTTTTTAACATCAGCTGGAGAAAAATAATTCTGTAAAAATAGACACATGGTGGAGCTGAAGCCTGCTTCTCTCTTACACTGGATTATGTGCAGGCATTTGCTTCTCTCTGTATGTTTTTACCTAAAAAAACACACCACCCTGGCCTCTTCAGTGTGGACTAAAAACAACCACTGCCTCCTAAGACTTTCTGCAATTCCACAATTACTGAGCACCTCCTCTGTGGAAGGAGCAGTGCACTGGGGACACCAAGTCTGGGTCCCTGGTCTCCACGGCGAGTGGGGAGACAGACAGGGAAACAACTAAGTATCATAAGGGTCATGATGTAACAGTGAAGATAATAAGCCTCTGGTTCTGCGCAATCACAGAATTACGTGTTTGTGGTCCTGAGTACCTCTTTTATGAACTAGGAAAAGGAGGCCCCAAAAGGTGGTGTCAAATGTCCAAGTCAACAGAGCCATGAAGGGTTACTCTGGCTCTTTAGAACGTGGCTGTACAAGCCAAACTATCCTCTCTGCCTCAGCAGCACTTGCTCCTTTCAGAAAGAAGGGAGGAGAGTGGAAACCAAGAGCGTTAACCACATCAGAACGGGTTGACAGGCAAATCTTGGATCAAGAAGTAAGTCATAGTAAATCAGTTGGTACAAGATGAATTCCAATTAAGTGGGCTCTTTCTGTAGAATCTAGAAATCTCTGAATTATGCTTGTAACTTTTAGATGATCAAAAACTGACCTAAGTAGATAAGAATCCCCAAAGTTTCAGATACAAGAAAAGTTTCTTTTGATGGCATTCCTAAGATCTGAGACAGCACATTTCTAAGGAAAACAATAACACTTAACACCTTTTAGAACGATGCTAGGGTTAAGGACTGGAAAGTCTGAAAAACAAACTTCCTTCTGCTGTCACCTGACCACTATGTGGATTTTAACACCTCATAAACAAAATACAAAGGTCTAGTCCAGAACACTTTCCAGAACTGAAAGTATAGCTGTTGTAAACCTGCAACATTAACCCACAGTAGCAGAATACTTTTACTATAATTAGAAAGTCAATGAGAGTGGGAGCCATTTATAGCCCATACTTTAACTTACTTTAAAGTTTATTTGTTGAAAGATTTCAACTATTTCTTTACATTCTACATTTCTCCTTTCTAGTTTAAATTTTCTTTTTGGGGAGAAAAATAAAGTCCCTTTTCATGAACATTCTTCTTTTTAAACTAATGTAAATTTCGGGGACAAATTTTTTAGCAAAGCCTGTTTTGCTTAAGAACAAAAAATGAAGTCACCTGTATATGTTAAAAATGCCACCCAAACCGGAAAATATGAGTCTAGAACCTAAGTAAGGGGCAGGGTATGTGATGAGGGGACTGTACTGCAGGCCTATAAACTAGGTACTTTAAAAAATCTAATATGCAAAATAAATGGATCATGTCTGAAATCAAGCTGTTAGCAAAGTAAAAAATAAAAAAAAATTTGAACCCCATTGTTGTAAGTCCTCTCTGAAACAAGTCCTTAAGAATAAAAAACAGGAGAGCATACTAAAGAGTGTGTAGATTGAGAAACATCTTGATTCTGGCAGACTTCAAGGTTCAACCCTCGAGGAGAGAGAGCGAGTCTCTGGAAGTTTTCTTCAATTCTCTCGTTTTTCAGGGCAAGACACTACGTTTTCAAATTATAGAAACCTCAGTTTTATTCATCTACCCTCAAGAAACACGTAAAAAGCTCTCACAGTAGTTTTAAACGCCGTATTTAAAACATAACTCGCATTTAAACAGGTTTTCCAAGGTGGCCCGAGGTCTTCAAACAGAAACCATATATAACAAAACAGGATGAAGATGTTCTAAAAGGCTTCATTAGCCCCTATTTTTATTAAAAATATCGTAGAAAGGAGTAAGACTTATTTGTAAAAGCGGGTTCTCCCCAAAGGCCTGACTCAGCGTAGGACCGTCCCTTTTCCAGGAAATGACATCCTATGACAGGCATGGGCCAAGGAAGAGGGCTAAGTTTTGTGTTTCTAAGTAAAGGGCTCACCTTACTGAATTCTCACAAAACTTCAATATTCTTGAACCACACTGTATCCGCTCCCAGCTGAGAGAGTGCCGTCTGACTTGTTTTGAATCATGGAGATTTAAAAGCCAGCAGCACAACAGCAGGAGTTAATTGGCAAATGCAATGGCCGGGCACACTTTCCTTCCCTGCTGCTTTTAAGAGCCGACTGAGGGTACCGTTTTTTTGTGGAAGATGACCAGAACCAATAAAACGCTCTGCTGAAGCACGGCCTTTACCCCGACCTCTCTGCAGTCTGCGTTTAGGGATGAGGCCGGGAGCTGGCCACACGAACCTAATGGTTCCTCCCAGCTCCCAACAAACCACAGTTGTATATTCTTGGTTGCACCCACTGCCACCTGAAATTATCTTAATTCCTCTAGTGTACTGCCTGTTTCTCTGGTTAGAATCCAGCCCCACCTATTGGGACCCCACGTATTGGGACCCCACGGCCCCAGGCATCGGCCACCACACCGGCTTGTCCCCCACCCTCCCGCTCTCCGGCTCCGAGGCAGAGCGACCCCGCCCCCAAACCTCTGGGTAGGGGTCTCTACTAGCCTCCACACGTCCCCCGCGCCTGGAGCCCACCCAGCGGAGGCCGTAGAGCGGCCGGGGCCTCTCGTGCAGCGCTTACCCATCACCTGGACCCTGCAGATGGCGCACGTATCGCACTCCACGTCCCAGCTCCACATAGCCACCGCGTTCCACTTCTTGAGAGAGAACATTTTGTCGCCTCCTGACTTGGAGCCTGCGCTCCCAGAGTGAGAGGACAAGGCGCAAGGCTCCTCGCTATCTTCCACATCAGCCATAGCGGCGGCGTGGCGGCGCCGGCGGCGACGTGGGCTACGGGGAAGGCGGGCGGCTATGGCGGCTTCGCGGGACGGCCTGATAGGCCACAGCGCCGCCTGCAGACCGCCGGCCAAGGCAGTGTCTTCCACAGGGGCCGCCCGAGATTGGCTGGTGCGGATGGTGACGTTACTTACGCTGCGCCGTCCTCCCCACCCCCACCCTCACCCCCTTCCGGAGCTGGGACAACCGAGAAGGCTGAGGGCCTTATGGCGACGACCAGCTGAAGTAGGCCGGCACGCCGTTAAGTGTTACTGTCGTGATCGCTGGCACTTTTTATGCAGGATCCACATGTCCTGCTTTATGCCTTCATGAAACTTACCCTTCTCAGAATTACCTTGGTAATATATCCGTTTGTCGTGCGTCCCAAATGTAAACTCCGTAAGAGCGGGGACCTTGTGGTTCAGCCATTCTCAAATATTTTGGTTCTCAAATATTCTCAAATATTCTTTGAACCCCTTTACACTGAAAAATTATGAGGTCCTGGCTGCTGTGGCTCAGTTGGGCGTCTTAAGTAAACGGAAAGTGGCGGAGTTCAGTTCCCAGTGGGGCCATACAGGAGGTAACGGGTGTTTCTCTTGCCTTTCTCCCTCCCCCTCTAAAACCAATAAGCATGTCCTCAGGTGAGGATAGAAAGATAAAAATAAGAAAATCATCAGGATTTCAGCCTCTGCCAGGTATCGCAGTTGGTTAGAGCATGGGCCGCATACACTAAGGTTGTGGGTTCAATTCCTGATCAAGGCACATACAAGTCCGCCAATGAATGCATCAATAAGTGGAATAACAACAAAAAAGTCAATGTCTTTCTCTCAAAAAAAAAAATCATTAGGACCTCAAAGAACTTTGGTTTGTGGAGGATCTATGTTTGCCTTTTAAGAAATTAAAACTGAGGGAAAAATTTTACATGTATTAACTCATTTAAAAATTACAGTAATAAACCCTTTACAAATGATCATTCAGCAATGACATCACATATCATATAGCTCCAGGGAAACACTGGACACTGTACAGAGTGAAAAGGGAGAAATAACTGTATAGTGTTACACAAAAAGTTTTGCCCTCTGAAAGGATCCCAGGAACCCCTGGGGACCACTCCTTGAAAGCTCTAATCTAGTTTAACCTCCTCCTTTTATATGTAGGGGAAGGGAGTTCCAGAGAAATAACCAGGAGAGCGTACTGCTACTACGGGAAGGTGAGTTTTGAAGCCAGCGTTTGTGTATTGCTCACCCAGGGTCATACAGTTGTATTTTCCCAAGCAAAGTAGACAGCATCTCCATTTAAAAGGTAAGAAGGCAGAGGCCCAGAGAGCTCAAGTTGTTGTGTGATGACCACCACCTGGGGGTGGATGCTTGCTGGGTCAGCGTCAGGCTTCAGAGCCTCCCACCGCGTACTGGGCCTCCCACCATCATGACTGGGTGGGGGCTAACCAAGCTCAAGGAGTCTGGCAGAGGAGACCCGGATGCATAAATACGTACAAATATAAATATGGACACAGGGTCACATTTGACTAGATGCTAATGAGTGCTGTGTGTTAAGTGGCCTGTTAAGTGCTTTGAGGGACAGAAATGTTCCTGTTGACTGATGCAGTGAGGGAAAGCCTCACAGAAGAAGTGGGGTTTGAAAGGGAGAGGTGGCCAAGAATGCGAGGCCCTGGAGGCCAGGAAATGAGTGGAGAAAGCAAACCTCTCTGAGCTGTCAGCTGGAGCAGAGCAGTGGAAGTGGCGGCAGGCACGAGTCTGACCACACTAACTTTATGAGCCAGACAAAAATCCCTATAGACAAACTCAGATGAACCCTACACAGCACACGATCTGTTCATATTAAGTAACCACACATCCGACTAGAGATGACTGTAAATACTAGATAGCCAATTACAAAAAAAGAAGGCTGGAACCAGATGAGGGTAGAATGTACTCAGCTGGTAGGAGTTGGGCAGTTTGAAAGAGAAAAGGAGCGAAACTCCGATGAAAGAATAAAGGATAAGAGGATGGTTAAGGACAAGAAATGGTACATGTCCATGCCAAGCCTGAACCTCATCACGCTGTCCCTGGACTATTGGTTCCTGACTTCCTCCCTGTCTCCCCTCCCCAGTCCAACTGGTATTCAGTCTAAAGTGCTGTTTAGTTTTCCTATACCCTCTTTTTCACCTGCCACTGTCCAGCTCAAAATGTTCCATAGCTGTGAATTATTATCAGAACAAAATCTCAAGGTCCCAGTTGGTCCCTCAAACAACATGGCCTCAGTGTACTTTTTAAGTGTCAACCCCAAGCACTTCTCCCTGAGACCCTTGTCAGCTTGGTTTGCTCGGTCATCTAAACACAACTTAAACTTTTTTTTTCTTCACATTTTAACATTTCTAAAATTGGACAGAACTTCCCCTACCTGGTCTGGCTGGATTGTCCTCTGAACTTAGGAAAACTCACTTATTTTTGTGTCCTCACTGACCACTTTTTGCCACCATTTATTTATGTCCTTCCAGGAAATCATAACAAAATTGTGTTTCTTCCATTCTTTTGGCACCGGATCACACCGCAACCACAAAGTGCTATTACTCATGTTTATCAAACAATTTTAACTTTTTTCATTGAAAGCTAAAAAATGGTAAAACATTAAAATAAAATGAGCAAGCAATGAAAAAACAGCAAGTACTGTTAATAAACTGTCCAGAAATTCCTATATACATACAAGCTGAGGCATAATACATCAGCTTATTTAAAAATTTTTTATTTGTGGTAAAATACACATGACATAAATTTTACCATCCTAACTATTTTTTAAGTATAGAGCTCAGTAGTACATTGACATTATTATGCAGCCAATCTCCAGAACTTCTTTTATCTTCCAAAACAAAATTCTGCACCATTAAACAACTCTCCATTTCCCCCTCCTCCTCTTGACAACCACCATTCTACATTCTGTTTCTGAGTGTGACTACTCTAGTTACCAGATGTAAGGGAATCAGAGTATTTTTCTTTTTGTGACTGCTTATTTCACTTAACATTCTCAGGGTTTATCCATTTTGTAGCATGTGTCAATTTCCTTCCTTTTTAAGACTGAATACTATTCTATTGTATGAATATTAGACAATTTGCTTATTGGTTCATCTGTAGATGGCCATTTGGGTTGTTTCCACCATTTGCATATTGCAAATAATGCTGTTATGAACACAGGTGTACAAATATCTCATGATCCTGCTTTCAGTTCTTTTGGAAATATACCAAGAATTGGAATTGCTGCCTCATACCACATTGTTTAGTATCTCATGAATTTTTCACATATACCATTCTCTCTAGCCTGCTCTTTTGTTTAATAATACTACTAGGACATCTTTCTATATCCACATTCTTCTTTTTGTTTTTAAGATTTTATTTATTTATCTTTAGAGGGGAAGGGAAGGAGAGAAGGAGAGAAACATCAATGTATGGTTGCCTCTCATGTGTCCCCTGCTGGGAACTGGCCTGCAACCCAGGCGTGTGCCCTGACTGGGAATCAAACCTCTATCCTTTGGTTCGCAGGCCCACACTCAATCACTGAGCTACACCAACCAGGTTCACATTATTCTTTTTAATGGCTATGTAGTATTACACCACATACTTTTCCTTTGATTTATTTCCCTGAGAACAGTGCTATAGCAAACATCTCTATACATATTTCTTTGTACATGCATAAGAGTATATCTGTAAAATAAATTTCAGCAGTAGAATTCCCAGGTCAAAACATGTATATTTTTCATTTTGAGACATTGCCAAAAGACCTTTAAAGAGGAATATAGACTTTATACTCTCAACTGTGGATGTTAGTGGCACATTTCAAAAAGCTCTTTTTTTTAAAGCAGAAACAATTTCTCAGGTATCCTCACACATTGTATATATAAGTTCAGAAGATTTGTCATATTTCAGCTCTTAGGCTGTATTATTGTTTACTTTTAATGTATGAGGGTCTTGTCTTCCTAGCTAAATGCTGAGATCCTCAAGGGTGGACATATTGTATTATACCCCTCCCCACTTCCACAGTTAGTTTGGTTCCATGAACTTGCCAGTGCTTGTTACATTTGTACATAGAAAAATGACATTTTTTAAACTTCAAAATAAAGAGATCTTAAGTCTTTTTCTTTTTTCTTTTTCTTGTGTAACTGTGTAAAGTGAAAGAACAGTAGTCACTCAATTTTAACATCAACAATAGCAACAGCCAGTAATATTTATTTTTGAGCATGTATTATGAAACAGGTATTGCCTTAAAATCTTTGACATGAACCATTTAATTCAATGCTCATCAAATGAGAAAAGTGTTACTCTTATCTGTGTCTTACATAAGGGGAAACTGAGGCACAGAGAGGCTAACTGACCTGCCCAAGGTCACACGTCGAAAGCAGCAGGTGTCCATGGAGAATTCTGATTCATCTAATTCCCAGGTCCCTGTTTTTTATCCCTGCACCATATTACCATGGCAGGTAAAGTCCAGTTAATCGAATTTACCTTCCACACACTGATCAGCCACACCTCTCCCCTTTCCCATGAAGCTGAGGTCTTAACTGGGGGTAAAGTCATTAAAAGTTTCCTTATTTGTGTAAGACCCCCATTTAGAGGGAGGCATTATCTTTTAAAATGTGGTTATTATTTCCAAACATTCCTGTTGCTCCTAACTATAGATATATTTAGGAAAGATGATTCTTTCTTGGATAAAAATCATGACTTTCTTCAAATTATAAATTTCACATGCACAAGAGAAGAAGTCCCAGAGAAGAACCCCACCTATTTTTACTAAGGCTTACTTATGAAATCCACATTTTATAAAATGATGATCATGATAGGATTAAAACTACTTTGAACTTTCATAAAATAGTCTTACCAAATTTTAGAACTTGAAAGGGGCTTGGTTACATTGAAGAATATTATCACAGAACAACCAGTGTCTTTATAGGCATGTCCGATTGGCCACGGAAATAGCAACTGTAAGAAAATATGGCATCCATATTCACTTTTTAACCTATAAAATAATGAACAGGAAATCATAAATTTAAAAACAAAAAAGAATTTCAACTCTATACAACAGACAGTAAGCATATGTAAATCATTACCGCCAAAGAGGTAACTCGTGCTTCCTAAAGAGTTTAGGTAAATTCTCCACTTCAGATCCCCTATGAGCTAACAGGCACCAGGAGATGGTTGCCGTGGGCGAGGCAGGGTTTGCACTAATACCTGAGGGGACTGTTATTCTCTCACTACTTGACCCTTGGTGACGTCATAATCCATCAGAACGGAATGATGGCTTAGAGGGAGATAATGCCTCCCTCTAAATGGGGGTCTTACACAAATAAGGAAATTTTTAATGACTTTACCCCCAGTTAAGACCTCAGCTTCATAGGACCAAAATTACCATGATATTATCAAGTGCAAAATCTTCTGTGGTGGCTCCGTCTACCCAACTGAGTGCGCAGACTCCATACAGCGCCCCCTGGTGGTTGTGACTACTGGGCGCAAGCATCCAAGAATGTACCTTTTTCTTTTTACCAGTAGTATTATTAGATTTCTTGCCATTTTCCCAATAGATTTAAAGGTGTCTGAAGAGATCTGAGGAGTGACTGCAATTTTTAAGACTGGGAGTTTACCCGGGAGGGGGAAGAACATAATAATAAATTGGTAGGATATCCCACAACTTCATTTGATGGACTGGGTCTTGAGTTTCAGAAATATTCTTATATTAACTGGGAAACTTGCCTCACACTTAATGTCCTTTCCCTAAATCTTCTTGATGTGAGTAAATCCATGACAATTAACTTTTTTTCTGTAATAACTTCTTACACTAGTCCTCTCTTTTCTTTTCCCACTGTTATATATTTTACCTGGATGGTTGTGGTAGCCTTCTAAGTGGTCTTCCTAACCTCAGATTTCACCAGTCAAATCCATCCTAGATTCTGCTTATAGATGAATCACCTGAAAGCAAAATTCTGATCCTGGCATTCATCAGCTCTTTATCTTTAGTGGATCTCTCTTGCTTTTGTTTGCTCAGCTTCCATTTTAGCTTCTTTCTAGAACAGAACTTTGAGTTTCCCTTGGGTTCCAGTCTCCTGCCCTTCAGAGGGGAGAACACAATTCAGAACTGGCCACTTAGTGTATTTCTTCTCCCTGGCACAGTGATTGGTTAATAGGTGTGCATGTGACTCATGATGGTCCAGTGAAATCAGGAGAATCTCTGTTTCTTGTGATTAAACTAGCAGAATATCAACTTTCTGACTAATGCTGCCCAACTTGTCACCATGTGGGAAGAACTTACCCGACAATAAAGTCAACTCAGATGCAGATCTTCCAGGAGGTGGAGGTAGGTAGCATTATTTGAAGTCTTGAATCCAGCTGGACCTATAGCTAGAACACCCCTGGACTTTCAGTAACATGAGTCAACAAATTTCTTTTTGTACTTCAATAAGTTTTAGTTGATTTTGTATCACTTGAAACCAAGAGTTCTCACTGATTTCCTATAAAGACCTGTGGTACCATGATTTATAACAAATATATATTTGATCATTAAGATGGCCAAAATAGGGACTTATCTAAGAAAAAGAAGATAAAAACAGGAACAGAGAAAGGACAGCAAACTCACAGTTATTAACATCCACACCAAAAACAAAAGCAGACTAAGCGGACACCTAAATCAGGAGCGGAGCCACAGAAATGGAGATCAAGTGGAAGGTTAGCAACTGAGTGGGAGAAGAGGGTGGGGAGAAGGTACAGAGAATAAGTAGTATAGACGGTGGGGAGAAAATAGACAGGGAGAGGGCAAGAGTACTGTGGGAAATGTAGAAGCTAAAGAAATTATGACATATGGGTATGAAGTAAAGGGGGGGGTGTGGGTGGGAGGGGTGTGCAGAGTGGAGGGGAATGAAGGGGGGAAATGGGACGACTGTAATGGCATAATCAATAAAATATATTTAAAAAAGGTGGCCAAAATATATTTCTCATATTTATTTGGTCTTAGTCATGGTTAGAAGTTCACAGCTCTCAAAACCCTTGGAATTTCCTAAGTAATACAAAAAATGGGAGCATGTTTTATTACAATATTTGGTCCCTTGTCCCCAGTCCCTAACAACTGCTTCAGAGTCATAGAGGTGAAATGGTGTCTTGTTATTCATGACAAGTTTATATTAATGAGGTGACTTTTGGAAATCCCCTAAGGATGGGTGCTGGTTGCCCAAGGAACCAACCATGGATAGAGGGATGGGACTTTCAGTGCCATCCCCCGATAGAGGCCAAATCAGTCACGAATGGCCAATGATTTAATCAATTGTGTCTATGCAATAAAGCCTCCATGAGGACCCAAAAGGAAAGGGTTCAGATAGCTTCCAGGTTGGGGAAACTGAATGCTTCCACCTGCCACTGTGCAGGCCCAGACTCCACAAGGACAGAGTCTCCTTTGGAGTGTCCCTCTAGATATCTCTTTATCTGGCTGTAGATTTGTATCCTCTAATATCTTTTGTAATAAGTGGTAATCTAGTGAGTAAACTGGTTTCCTGAGTCCTGTGAGGGGCTCTACCAAAGTAATCAAACCCAAGAAGTGGGTCATGGGAACCTCTGATTTACAGCCAGTCAGTCAAAAGCACAGGTGACAACCTGGACTTGCAATTGGCACCTGAAGTGGAGGACAGTCTTGTGGGACTGAGCCCTTAACCTGTGGGATCTGATGATCTCTCCAGGCAGATAATGTCAGACCTGAACTGAGTTGTAGGTGACCCAGCTGAGGTGAATAGTACAGCATTTAGGAGTGAGTGGATGTGGACAGGTGGGGGGACACAAACTGAAAACACTCTCCTATTATTCTGGCTCTCAGTGCCTCAAGGATGTCGGCAACAGCCATTCCTCCCAGGGAATTGTTTCCAAGGTCAATTTCCCTTAAGTGGGTCGAGTATTTGATCAGGCTGACCAAAGAGAATGATGAAACAAAATGGCATTGTTCTAAGTGTGGTTACTCAGAGAGAAACTCAATCCAGTTATTTTGGGGTATGATCTTTCTTTTTAGTTCTTCTCCACCCTCCACACTTCCTTCCAATCATGATGCACTGACCCAGTTTGAAACTGGAGACATTCTCAATCCAGTTTTTTTTCAATTTAATCTCTAGTTTGGATGTCTGTTCTAAATAAGTTGGTAGGGTAAGGATTTTTAGTTGCCTTAAATCTTCCATTTATTTATTTATTAATTCAAAAGATATTGTATAGTATATTGTCAGGGCTTCCCAGTTTTACAGATTTTACAGAGCAGTAAAATATTTTTAAAAAACCACTTGGGGGGATTGACAAAGATCTATTTGGCAAGTTTAGTATGTCAAATAAATAACAACTCTCACCTAGCAACACTAAAACAAATATTTTTACATAAAATTAGGAAGGCCACCGTCTTGAAATAAAGGATAACTTCAAATCAAGTAAGTTTAGCTTTATGAAAAATGAACACTCCACCTATCTTTGTTTTTCTAATTCCATTGAGGATTATTGAGCCCACTTGTCTCTGAGAGTCTCTGGTGTCGCCAGTGGACATGGAATCTGGGGGAAAGCCTGGCCTCCTCGTCAGCTTCTGCCTCTCGTCAACCGTGTGAATATGAGCAGGCCATGTGCCCTTTAGGGCCTCACCTTCCTCGTCTGTAACATTGGCCTGAAAAGGGCTGTTCTGCCTATTTCATAAGGTTTTGGTAAAAACAATGCAGCAGTTCCTAAGAGAGCATCTTGCAAAATGCAATACCGACAATGCTATTCTATTGAGGGGATACTTACTAAATGCATGTTATGTGCCTAACGTCACCAGGATTCGAAGGAACTTAACGCATGGCCTCTGCTCTTTTTTGAGTTCTTACCATGTGCCGGGGATATGAAGTTTCAGTTAGGGTCAGTAGTGAATTCAAGGCCATGTTCTTGCTCCCTGCACACACTTTCTACTGATTCAGCAGCCACAATTCAAGGCCAGGGCTAAAGGATCCTGCCAAACTCTCCGTCTTGAAGGTCTCACTCCCGAGGAAACAGTCTGTCTAATCAGGACCTGACCAACTTTGGCTTTCTGAATAGTCTGATTGTGTCTGATTCCTTCATACAAGATGGGTGAGAAAAGGCTTGCTTTAAGGAGGAAGCAGAAGTGCACAGAAGGAGGGCGGAGAGTGCCGAAGACAAACTTTACCACTGTACAAATCTGGATCTAGGTCTGATTCCAGAGGCTGTGGCTTTCACCACTACTCTACACAGCCTCGTGTAAGCTACGGTTTTGTGGAGCATTCACTATGCACCAGATGTGATCATGGCCACCCACATGGTTACACCCTTGTGCCTGGCACAGAGGGGGCCTCCCAAGGGTGTGAGGGGGGCTAAAATCCAGCCAAGCTCTGTTTGCCAAGACCTGGGCCCTGCCTGAAACATAGACCTGGATGGGATAACGTCCCTCTGACTCATTGGTCAGAAGTAGTGCCTCTTTTAATTCATCAGCCCAGAGGGGCTCATTTTCCAATTTGAATAAAGGTGCTAGCTGGCACCCTAGGCACTATATGTAGTGCCTAGGGTACTACATACACAATCCTTACACCTTACATACACCTTACACCTTATATACACCTTACATACACAATCTCATTTAACCCTAAAACAATCTCTCCAGTTAGATACTGTTCTGATTCCCATTTTTACAAATGGAGAAACAAATGCAGAGAAGTCATTTAACTTGCCTAAGATACTACTAGTAAGTCTTGGAGCAGGAATGTGAACTCAGGCGGTCTGTTTGAAAATAACCACGACATGTGATTCAAATGTATCAAGGAAATACAGGGGCTGGTGGAAGTAAGGCCTACTTGAGTCTCGTTGGTAGTATAATAATATGGGTATAATAATTTATAGTTTTAATTTGAACATTTTGCCTAAAATATCATATGGTATGCTTGAGTGTGATATTGTTATGTTACAGAATTACATGCTTATGATTTTGTAATAAAAGACTTTGTAATAAAAAAGGGATGTTATTTGTGCCAGACCCTATATTTTAATCTCTAGTAGTTCTCAATTCTCACACTTTCAAAAAGAGAACAAAAAGATTTCAGTGTTTAGTGCCAGAGCTAAAAAACACCTGGGAAAGGCATTCCCAGCACTGGTACACATTACTCATGACATTTACATGCCCTGTCACACGGAGCCAGTGGTGAGCTGCACAGGGCCCCGTGCTCAGATGGGCTCCTCACTGGGTTTAGTGCTCTGCTTCTATCATCTAGAAATTCTCAATACTTGAACAAGGGCCCATGAGCTCCCATTCGCACTGGGTCCCCACAAATTCTGTAGCCTGTTCTGCTGTCATATTTAGTGTGGCAGAGCAGAACGCCAAATCTGGTCAGGGTCAGCCTTAAGTAACTGTGCTGTTCTGTCAGTCAAAGAGACCATTGCTTGATAAATCCTGACTAGAGGGAGGCCTAGCTCACAAGAAGGGCAGGCAGCAGTGCTCCTGTCTTAAGCTCTTAGAAGCCACTGATTCTGGCTTTAGGGGTAGACTTAAGCAGCAGAGCTAGATAAGGCCTTATCCAAACCAAAGGCACAATGATATGCATTGTCCCTGGACTGGGTAATCTGAAGGTGAGGACAGGCCCATGTGGTTCCAAGGTTGGATAGGGCCAATGGGTAGACAGGTGGTTAGTGCCCCATAATCTCTATCACCGAATCTTACCCCATTATGAATGTGTATGTGTATGCCACTTCAAGTACATATTCAATTAAGCAGACCCTTGGAGATACTTGCTAGCAAGCCCCCAGATAAGTCCCTTGGCTCCACATTCATCCACTGAGCTCTTCCTTTGTGGTTATTCAGGACCCTCAGTGATAAAAAGCGAAAAACCATAAATCTGTTCCACAAGTGTTCCTAGAGCCTGTTTTATAACCCTTCAACTTGGTCTACCACTGGCCCAGCACTGGGCTTGCCAGGGAGAGGTGGGATTGTGAAGATGGTGCTTCTACTTCCAGGGCACCAGCCTGTCAACCCTGCAGAGAGGTGCAGAAGGTGGAAATGGGGAGGGAGACTGTCCTCGAGATGAGCTTGCAGCTTACTACACAAATCCCATCAGGAAGTCATCAACCACCAATAGGTGGGTTAAAGCTGAAAATGCCCAGAATAGATGAATTATACAAAGACCATGAATGTTAAACTTATGCTAAGCTGTCTTTATGAGTTCAAGTTGATTAGGTCACTAGAGTAGTAAAGAGAAAGTCTTAAAGGTGGCCAGAGAAAAAAGACAAATTATATCCAAAAGAACAAAGATAAAAGTGACAGCAGACTTCTCTTCAGAGACAATGCAAACAGAAGACAGTGAATGTATTAGCTGTCAACCAAAAATTCTATAATATATCCAGAAAAAATCATCTTTAAAAATGAAGGTTAAAGCCCTGGCTTGTGTGGCTTAGTGGATTGAGCTGTAGCCTGCGAACCAAAGTGTTGCTAGTTGATTCCCAGTCAGGGCACATACCTGGGTTGCAGGCCAGGTCCACAGTAGGGGGTGTGTGAGAGGCAACCACACATTGATTTTTTTTTTCTCTTTCTCCCTCCCTTCTGCTCTGTCTAAAAATGAATAGATAAATAAATACATTTTTAAAAATTATAAAAAATAAAATAAAAATGAAAGTAAAAAAGACTTTTTAAACATGTAAGAGCCTACGGAATTCATCACCAGCAGATTAGGAGTATAAGAAGTGTATAAAGTAAGTCCTTCAGACAGAAGGAAAGTGATACTAGATCAAAATTTGGATGTATTGAGAGAAATAAAAACCATTAGATATGGTAAATATGTGAATAAGTATGAGAGATTTCCCTCTTATTTTTAAAATAATTAACTACTTAAACATCATCATAATAATGTATTTTGGAATCTATAACACTTGTAAAAGTCAAATAAATGGCAATAATAGAACAAAGGATGGGAAGGAAAGGAAGTGTCCTGTTGTAAGATTCTTATACTGTAAGTCAGATAGTATATTATTTGAAGGTAGATTGTGATAAGTTAAAATGAGAAGTCTAAATAATATAGCAATTACTAAAAAAAGACAAAAGCATAGCTAATGAACTAATAAAAGAGATAAAGTGGAATTATAAATATTGCTCAATTAATAAAAAACCAGGCAGAATACTAGTTAAAAGGGAACAAAGAACAAGTGAGACACACAGAAAGCAAATGGGGACTTCCAGGCAAGATGGAGGAATAGGTGGACATACTGTGCCTCCTTGCACAACCAAAATAAGGACAATAATGATTTTAAAACAAAAAACAACCAGAACCGACAGAAAATCGAACTGTATGGAAGTCCGACAACCAAGGAGTTAAAAGGACACACTCATCCAGACCAGTAGGAGGGGCAGAGACGGGCACCAGAGAGGACTGGAGACAAAGCGGCAGTGGAGGACTGGGGCGAGCAAGGTGGTGGCTGGTGGACTCAGTGGCAGATTGTAGAGCAGGGTGCACAAGGCTGAAGCTGGCCAGCAAGACTGCAGCAGTGACTGGTGGAGCGGACGGTCCCACATTCTCACACAGATAAACCAGGAGGAACAACTGGGGAGGGAGACAGACCTCACAGACTGCGCAACCCAGGGCCTCAGCGTGGGGAAATAAAGCCTCAAACCTCTAACTGAAAACACCTGCAGGGGTTGAGGAGGCAGTGGGAGAAACTCACAGACTCACAGGACAGTTCACTGGAGAGACCCACAGGGTCCTAGAATGTACACAAACCAACCCACCCAGGAATCAGCACCAGAAGGGCCCAATTTGCTTGTGGGAAGTGGAGAAAGTGATTGAAAGCCAGCAGAGAGCAGAGCAAGTGCCATTGTTCCCTCTTGGACCCCTGCCCCATGTACAGTGTCACAGTGAGGCAACATGGGTTACCCTGCTCAGTGAATGCCTAAGACTCCACCCCTTACTACATAACAGGTGCATCAAGACAAAAAAAAAAAAAAAAACGGCCCAAAGGAAAGAATAGATCAAAGCTCCAGAAAAAATACAACTAAGCAACAAAGAGATAGCCAACCTATCAGATGCACAGTTCAAAGCACTGGTGATCAGGATGCTCACAGAATTGGTTGATTTTGGTCACAAATTAGAGGAAAAAATGAAGGTTATGCCAAGTGAAATAAAGGAAAATGTACAGGGAATCAATAGTCATGGGAAGGAAACTGGGACTCAAATCAATGGTGTGGACTAGAAGGAAGAAAGAAACAACCAAACAGAAAAGAATGAAGAAACAAGAATTCCAAAAAATGAGGAGAGGCTTAGGAACCTCCAGGACATCTTTAAACATTACAACATCTGAATTATAGGGGTACCAGAAGAGGAAGAGGAAGAGGAAGAGCAACAAGTGGAAAAGTTATTTGAACAAATAATAAAGGAGAACTTCCCCAATCTGGCAAAGGAAATAGGCTTCCAGGAAGTCCAGGAAGCTCAGAGAGTCCCAAAGA
>PVKM010021363.1:0-22651 GCA_004027735.1 Carollia perspicillata
TTTGAGACTGTGGAGGAAGTGCAGTAAAAGGAGGGTCATGATTTGTATTACAATTTTACCTGGTATCTGGAGTAAAGATGGATTTAAAGCAGACAAAACTGGGGGCAAAGGAAATGGGGTGGTGAATTCTTATATCATTAAAAATGGAGAACCAAGTTACTTGCTTTAAAGAAAAGGAACAAAGGCCAAAACTGGTGAAAAATAATTCTGATCTTGCTAATGATTCCATAATCCTTGTGAAGAATGAGACCTGACATCCAAGTGTAGTCAGCAGGAACTATGAGAAAGGGACATGCCAGTTCTAGTGTTTCCCAGAATTCCTAAAGCTGAAGGGTAAGTTGTCAATAAGGAATTAGATGTTGGACTTTCATACATCCTTTTCTTTCCCTCTCTTTTTAAGCACTGTAGCCCTGGATACCAAGGACCTCATACTCTTCCCTCTTGAAGCTCCCTAATAAGAACCATTGGATAAGGGTGCAGAAAGAGCAATTTACAATAGCCAAGTGCTGGAACAACCTAGGTGCCCATCAGTAAATGAATGGATAAAAAAATCTATGGTACATTTATACAATGGAATTCTATGTAGCAGAAAGAAAGAAGGAGCTCCTACTCTTTGTGACAGCATGGATGGAGCTGGAAAGCATTATGCTAAGCGAAATAAGCCAGGGGGTGAAAGACAAGTACCACATGACCTCACCCTTATCAGGAACCTAAACAACAGAACAATCAAACAAGCAAAATATAATCAAAGGCACTGAAATAGAGAACAGGCTGACAGTGTCCAGAGGGGAGAAGGGAGGGAATTTCAGGGGAAAAGGGGAAGGATTTACAGGAACAAGTATAAAAGACAAATGGACAAAAACTAGTGGGGGTGGAAATGGCAGGGATGGGGGAGGGCTGGGTGGCAGGGCTGTGATGGGAGTAAAAGACAGAAAACTGTACTTGAAAAGCAATTAAATTTTAAAAAAAGAGTGCAGAAGGAGGGATAGAGAGATCCTTTTTGAGAAACGAGATGTTCCCAAACAAGTCAGGCTGGCAAAGCATTAAGAAAGATTTGTTTAGGCTAAGTGAAGATGAAGGGTCTGGAACTGTTGGGTTGAGTAACAAGAAAAAAGAATAAGAAGGGATTAAGACTTCACTGTAAAGGACCTAGAGCTCTATCAGTACATGGTGGCATCCATTTGCACTCCAAAGACTGGTTAGTGACTGTCTACATAGTGTGGTTGTGGGAAGTGCAACGGTGTCAGAGGGGACAGGTGGGTTAGCCTCTTTCTCCCCATTCCTATAATCCCATCAAAATCTAACCAAATCACTTATCGCTGAAGTAAAATCTTGTCACACAATGGCAACTTCAAACAAGGAGTCTAGCCATTCACTCTCCCAAGCAAGTAACTTCTAGAGCCCATTCTCCATAGACAGCACAGAGTTTCCCCTGCCCTGTACTTAACAATGGGCAATACCCTATTCACTTTACCACCCCTTTTTCTTATTTCCTACCACACTCACTGGACTCTGAAGGGTTGACAGTGTGAATCTTGTTCTTTCATGGAATGTGGGTGATGACAAAGGAAGGTCTGTCCTCCATAATAGCAAGAATTCAGAGCCTGGCATGTGGGACAGAGCCTGGCTGTATCTGCGGGAGAAGGCATGAGTGTCTTGGGTTTGGCACAGGAGAGCCTTGGTGACTATAAGTTGATATGTTACAGGTTAATAGGCCCTGGGGGCAGAATCCCCTCTGAAGTTTGTTAGACAAATTGATCAATGTGTCTTTGACTCCCTGATCAGGTGACTCCTCAGAGGCAGAGTCACAAAGGAAGGCATTTCTGTCTTGCCAATTCCTTACCCCTGGGAGACAAACACTGGGACCATCTGTGATTCTCTCCCCCTGGATCCCTTTCCTCTGGGAAGAATCACTCTAGTTTTCCTTGGATCTCCTGTCAGGAACGAGTGTGATTATTTCCTGACTTGTAGTTTCCTAATGGGATAAATGGCTGAGTACAAAGGGTCACAGGATTCACTAGGGGATGGTTCTCCAACTTTAACTTGCACCATGATGACCCTGAGGACGTGTTAGAACAGATTTCAGAGTCCTATTCCCCAATGTCTGCCTCTGTAGGCCTGATTTGGATCTGATAATTCAGAATTTTCACATGTTTCAAGTTTTATAGGTCCCTTTGACAATCCATTGAGATCCATTTCTCTGGGGCAATGGTTCATAATTTTACCTTTATCAAAACAATAAACTGAGGCTTTTGTTAATATATATCACCTCCCTCCCCTCCTCCCCAGAAAGAAAGAAGGAGCTCCTACTCTTTGTGACAGCATGGATGGAGCTGGAAAGCATTATGCTAAGCGAAAGAAAGAAGAAGAGGGGAAGGAGGGGAGGTTTGAAAATTGCATACTTACTTACTCTAGACTCATCTAGTCAACATCTCAGGGAGGGTTGGGGGCAGTGGGGATGGGAGCCCAAGAATCTACATTTAAAATAAATTGCAATGATTTTACTTTATTTTTATTTTTATGGGTATATGTTTATATGTGACATTTAATCATTTTTAAAAGTACAGTTTTATGACATAAGTTTATTCACAATATCATGGAACCATCACTAGTATCTATTTCCACACCTTTTTCACCATCCCAAATGGAAGCTCTGTTCCCATTCCACAACATCTCTCCATTCTTCTCCTCCCCCAGCCCAGAGAAACCTCTATTCTACTTTCTGTCTCCATCAATTTACTTATTTTAAGTACTTATGTAAGTGTATTCATACAATACTTATTTTTTTTGTGTCTGGCTCATCTCAATTAGCATAATATTTTCAAGTTTCAATGATGTTGCACATATATCAGAATTTCATTCCTTTAAAAAGGCTGCCCAATATTCCATTGCATATACATTTCATTTTGTTTATCCATTCCTCTGTTGAGGAATACTTGGATTGTTTCCATATTTTGGCTATTGCTGCTTTGAAAATTGGTCTGAAAGTATCTA
Organism: Carollia perspicillata; assembly: GCA_004027735.1. Lineage (NCBI taxonomy): Eukaryota > Metazoa > Chordata > Mammalia > Chiroptera > Phyllostomidae > Carollia > Carollia perspicillata. Next base: position 2,995 of record PVKM010021363.1, read on the forward strand.
TTTGCATTTATCCTTCAAGTTCTTTTGGGTATACACCTTGACATTGAATTGCTGGATCCTGGGAATCTACTTTTAACAGCATGCCCAGGATCAGATGTTGAGGAAACACTGTTGTAGAACACTGAACAACAAATCCTGGAGAAGCCCGATGACCCTCATTCTGCACTTTAAAACAAAGGCTACTTGAGAGTAACCAGAGGGGAGAGGGGAGGGAATTTCAGAGGAAAATAGGAAGGGGTCACAGGAACAAATATAAAGGACACATGGATAAAAACTAAGGGGGGTGGAAAGGGGAGGGAGGTGGGGAGCACTGGGCGGGGGTGGGCTGGGATGGGAGTAAAAGACAGAAAACTACTTGAACAACAACTAAAATAAAAAATTAAAGACAACAACAACAACAAAAAAACAAAGGCTACAGTAAGAGACAAAGAAAGACACTACATAATGATAAATGGAACAGCCTAACCAGAGAACATACCTTCGAAAACAGTTATACACTCAACACAGAAGCACCTGAATGAGAGAAAATACCTGAAAGAAATGTTTTTAACATGAAATTAAGTCATTCACATGAAGAAACATGTAGGATCCTGGTATTATAAGCACTTTGTTCTGTTACTGTATGCTTTTCACTCCATTTCTTCTGGAAGAAAACCCAGAGTACAGCCAAATTAAGGTGAAGGTCACAACACATGAAGAAAACTTTTTGGGAAACTATATCAGCACTTGATATGACAAGTGCTTTAAATTTAAAGTTAGAAATCTTAAGACTAGCTGCAGGATGCTGGCCAAACATTGAGCATTGTGGATACCATATAGGGAAGAAAAGTAAAAAAGAAGTTTCTGAGGGAGTTGTTGAAAAGAAACTATTACAAAACCAAAGAAATCATCTGTGCTTTGGATAGAAGAAATCAATAATGTCTTTTGAGAGAGAAAAAGAACCAGAATATTTAAATTTGCAGCATTTACCTTTGGGACCCACATTGTACACCTAGTTCTGGGAGCCTTCCAAGAGCCATGGAGAGAAACACTCCAAAGAGAAAGGGCTGCAGTTCAGGATCCTCTGAGAGACTCAGGAGGAGGAATTCTGATACTTTTGTGTGGTTTCCTACATCCATCTGCTGGTGTGTTTGCTGCAGAAGGAGGCAAAAGCAACTTTCAATGAATAGCCAAATGGTACATCAGCTCATCATCACCTTTTGATCCACCTTTGTGGGGACATCTTTCATGATCTAGTAGTCATTCCAATGCCAGTGATTCACTTAAGTGGTAGCCCCATTTCATTTTAAATTCTGTAATTACTCAGTTTTCTTTAATTTGGAAGAAGTCTTTCTCTCTTTTTGTCTTTTACTGTTATTTGAATCTATGGACATAAACCAATTTCTTCTTTCATATGAGCTTTCCAAAATAACTAAAGACATTTAAGGTGTTTACTTTGATAATCTCTGTAGTTCTTTGATTTCAGAATAGTGATTAAAATATGTGTTTGCAACTCAAACAAACTTACTCTGGTGACCTGGTACTCTACATTGATGCCTCGGTTAACTCTCCATGTGCTTTATTGCATTTGTTTCTACAAATATGGTTACTGCTATTGCCGTCTTCATGAAGTCTATAAATGTCTTTAATCACAGATGATTTTTCTCATAATATCTTTACTGAGAGTATGATCTCAATAAATTATAGGTATCATTATCATTATCAATATATTCTTTTTATTACAATTATTTTTGATATATAACTCTTCCAAAGTACAGTATAGAGCTGTGATTTAGAAAACAGGATCTTGTCAGACTTTCTGGAATAGAATTTGCTCTGCCATGTTCTATCTCTGTGACCTTGACAAAGTTATGTAATCTCTCTTAGCTGCAGGTACCTCATCTCCACAATGCTAGTAGTAACTATTCCTTACATTGTAGGACAGATTAGTGATTCAATAAGATGATTTATGTAATTTTTGTGGTGTAGTTTTTGTAACATACAGTGAGCACTTGACAAAAGTGAACTGTTCTTAATATCACAACAAATCTGTCTTGCATGGTCATCATTATTAGTGTTCCTCTCAACGTGGGGCAGCCATCATTATGAACACAGCAGGTGTGTTATCTTTTTATTACTATGCAGCACTCCTAATTAATTGAGATCCTTATGGTTCCCTCTTCCAGAGATTTCCTGAAAAGTCGATTCTTCCAAGAAAAGGAAGATGCATATGGACTACAAAGATAATAGGGTGAAAGATGAGAACAAAAACACACTAGCATTGAAATAAAATACAAGGCATGTGTGAGCACATGTGCTCATGTGAGCATGCTCTTTAGGGGTGATGTGTGGTACTAAAATCAGTGGCATGAGTTGAAAAATTAATAGGCTTCATTTTAAAATATCCAAAGTGTCTATACATGAACTCATTCTAAAAGTTGAAAAGCAAATTTAAGATTTGAAAATAAAAAGGCAACCAGCCAAATGGGGGAAGATATTTGCAAACAATACCTTTGATAATGGGCTAATATACAAAATATATAAAGAACCTATATAACTCAAAAACAGTTCAATTAAAAAAGGGACAGAGAACCTGAACACTTTCCCCCAGAAAGCATACAGATGGCCAATAGACGTATGAAAAGTTGCTCAACATCACTAGCTATAGGAGAAATTCAAATCAAAATCACAATGAGACACCACCTCATATCTGTTAGAATGGCTATTATTAACAAGAAAGACGTGTTGGAGAGGATGTGGAGAAATGGATACCCTTGAAGGAAAGAAAGTTGGTGCAGCCTCTATGGAAAACAGTATGGAGGTTCCTCAGAATATTAAGAATAGAGCTACCACATTACCCAGCAATTCTTCTTCTGGGTATCTACCTGATATTTGAAAACACATATTCATAAAGATATATGTATGTACCTTTATGTTTATTGCAGCATTATTCACAATAACCAAGACATGGAAACAACCTAAGTGTCCTTTGATGGATGATTGGATAAAGATGTGGTATATATAGAGCCCTCTGGCCAAGATGGAGGCGTAGGTAGAGGGACACACTGTGCTTCCTTGCACAACCAAAAGAAGGACAACAATTTAAAAACAAAAAACAACCAGGATTGACAAAATTGAACTGTATGGAAGTCTGACAACCAAAGAGTTAAAGTAGACACATTCCTCCAGACCTGTAGAAAGGGAGACCGGGCAGCAGGGCAGAGAGGACTCCCAGCAGGGTAGTGGCTGGCGGACCCAGTGAGGCAGTGGATTGTGGAGTGGGGTGCACAAGGCTACAGCTGGCCAGCAAGGCAGCAGCGGGTGGACCTGGTGAGGTGGTGGGTTGCAGACTGGATGGTCCCACATTGTGGCCTAGATAAACTGGGAAAAACAACTGGGAAGCAGGATGGACTGCGAAACCCAGGGCCCCAGTTTGGGAAAATAAAGCCTCAAACCACTGATTGAAAACACCTGTGAGGGTGTTGGGGCAGCAGGAGAGACTCCCAGCTCAACAGGAGAGTTCATTGGAGAGACCTGCAGGGTCCTAGAGTGTATACAGGCCAACCCACCTGGGAATAAGCACCAGAAGGGCCCACTTTGCTTGTGGGAAATGGGGGAAGTGACTGAAATCTGGCAGAGAGCAGAGCAAGCACCACTGTTCCCTCTTGGACCCTTTCCCTACATACAGCATCACAATATAGCGAAGTGGGTTACCCCACCCTGGTGAACACCTAAGGCTCTGCCCCTCACTACATAATAGGCACATCAAGACAAAAAAAAATGGCCCACATGAAAGAACAGATCAAAGCTCCAGAAAAAATACAACTAAGTGATGAAGAGATTGCAACCTATCAGATACACAGTTCAAAACACTGGTAATCAGGATGCTCACAGAATTAGTTGAATTTGGTCACAAATTAGGTCACAAATTAGGAAAATTAGGTGAAAAAATGAAGGCTATGCTAAGTGAAATAAAGGAGAATGTACGGGGAACCAATAGTGATGGGAAGGAAACCAGGAATCAAATCAATAATTTGGAACAGAAGGAGGAAAGAAACATCCAACCAGAAAAGAATGAAAAAACAAGAATTCAAAAGAATGAGGAGAGGCTTAGGAACCTCCAGGACATTTTTAAATATTCCAACATCTGGATTATAGGGATACCAAAAGGAGAAGAGGAAGAGCAACAAGTGGAAAACTTATTTGAAGAAATAATGAAAGAGAACTTCCCCAGTCTGTCAAAGGAAATAGACTTCCAGGAAGTCCAGGAAGCTCAGAGAGTCCCAAAGAAGGTGAACCCAAGGAAGCACACACCAAGGCACATCATAATTACATTACCGAAGATTAAAATTAAGGAGAGAATCCTAGAGGCAGCAAGAGAAAAGGAGACAGTTACCTACAAAGGAGTTCCCATAAAACTGTCAGCTGATTTCTCAAAAGAGACCTTACAGGCAAGAAGGGGCTGGAAGGAAGTATTCCAAGTCATGAAAGGCAAGGACCTACATCCAAGATTACTCTATCCAGCAAAGTTGTCATTTAGAATGGAAGGGCAGATAAAGTGCTTTCCAGATAAGGTCAAGTTAAAGGAGTTCATCATCACCAAGCTCTTATTATATGAAATGTTAAAGGGATTTATCTAAGGAAAAGGAGATAGAAAATATGAACAGTAAAAGGACAACAAACTCACAATTATTAACAACCACACCTAAAACAAAAACAAAAGCAAACTAAGCAAACAACTAGAACATTAAAAGAACCACAGAAATGGAGATCACATGGAGGGTTATCAACAGGGGAGTGGAAGGGGTACAGAGAATAAGTAGCATAGATGCTAGGTAGAAAAATAGAAAGGGGGAGGGTAAGAATACTATAGGAAATGTAGAAGCCAAAGAACTTATATGTATGTCCCATGGACATAAACTAAAGGGGGGGAATGTGGGTGGGAGGGGGTGTGCAGGGTGGAGGGGAGTGGAGGGGGGGGAAATGGGACAACTCTAATGGCATAATCAATAAAATATATTTTAAAAAAGATGTGGTACATATATACTGTGGAATACTACTCAGTCATTAAAAAGACAAAATACTGCCATTTGTGACAAAATGGATGGATCTTGAGAGTAATCATGCTAAGTGAAATAAGTCATATGAAAAAGGACAAGAACCATATGACTTCACTCATATGTGGAATATAAAACAGCAATCAACAAATGAGCAAACAAAACAACTCATAGACATAGACAATGGTATGGTGGTTACCAGAGGGGAAGGAAGTTGGGTGGGGATAAAGAAAGTAAAAGGAGTCAAATATATGATGATGGAAAGAGACTAGACTTTGGGTGGTGAGCATACAATGCAATATGCAGATGATATATTATAAATTTGTACACCTAAAGCTTATACAATGTTATTAACCAATGTTATCCCAATACATTTAATTTTTAAAAAGAAAGTAAATAAATGTTTACATTCTTAATGATAAAAAAAAGTTTCACTATTACTAATGTCTAGAGAATGCTAATTAGTTAAGTAGAGAAAAAAATCATTGAGGACCCAGTTAGTCTTGGGAGGTGAGTCAAAAACTCTTCTCTGAAATATGAATGTTTGTGCTGTGAGGGGAAAGATGGGCAATTGTGAATTAGAAGAACTATTAAAAGGTCAAGCATTTGGGGCTAAGAATTTGCAGTTGCACTTGGGTTAGTAATGGAAGAGATTTCAGAGACCAATGAGATAGAAAACAGATAATCGGGGTCAGGAGGGACAGAGTGTGTGAGGCCCACAGTTTGAGCATCTTGTACTATTCCTTAAAGTGCCTCTCATGTTGGTAATTTTATTTTCACTTGTGGGTTAGAAGTTACAACTGTTTTTGTTCACCATTGTCATTCCAGAGACTCATCTGATGCCTAGCACATAATAGGTGCTGAATGTATACAAATGTCAGATATATAACAAAGATTAAGATCAAAAGTGTCAACTATAATACAAAAAAGAAATCTTCAAACTTATCACATACTTAGTTTTCTCTTGCTAAATGAGGAAACCAGTAGTGATTTCTTAACTGAAGAGGAAGGGCCATCAAGGAATATATATAAAGGACACATGAAAAAACCAAAGTGGGTAGGTTCAAGGGTGGGAGGGTGTGGTGTGGTGAAATGGAGAAAACTGTAATTGAACAACAATAAAAAAATAAATAAAATTTTTTAAAAAGGGAAAAAAATAGTTGTTTTAAACTGCAGACAACAGAATATTCTGCATTAACTCACTAAAACATTTGTGTTAAATTCATGAATAGACCAATGCAGTCAACTTCAACTTCAATCACTTGAAATTCTGCTGTACATTAAAAGGGATTGGTAAGATGAGGAAAGGAAATCAGCCTGAGGACTGAACATCAGAAATCATTATATTACTTGTAGATAATATTATGGACACTAAGGTGAAACAACAATAACATCAATATTGAAGTGCTATCAATGAGTCAAATCTGCTGCAGAATAGTTAGGGAATATAACCCATCACATTAGGGACAAAATAGACAATACCTCGTGCATAGTAGATGTCAGAGTTGGAGATTCTCTGGAAAATAATTCTTACTGTAGAGAGGCTCTAGGTTACAAAGAGAGAGAGAAGGAAACAGAACCAAGGCTGGAAAATAACAGTTTCAGTGGAAACTAAAGTACCTTCAAGGTACAGGGACTTCATTATTGTAAACTATGTAATGCAGGTCTGTCCCAGTCTAATTACTCCAGAGATAAAGCCCAGTACCCATGTTGTCTTATTTCCTTTTTATTCCATGGGCCCTCACTGGAATACAATGACTGTCTTTAAAGGATACCACTCCACTGAAGCTTTCTGGTCTCCAAGGTCTGTCCCTAGGAAACCCAATTCAGTTTGTATTTGGCTAGGATCAGAGAATTAAGGAAAGGAGCAAAAAGGAACACATTTAAAGATTCCACCATCTCCAGGGTTGAATTCTCAGGGCTCTCATTAAATAAATTGTTCTATTGTCTTTTCACTCTCCAAACTATTCAGGTCCCATGGGATGCAAAGATTAAAGAATAAAAATTTTCATCTAGTGTCATGTCTGTATAAGCATCAAGGGGTAATGCAGGGGGAGGTGGCAGATAAGTGTATTTCCTCCAATGAGAAACACTTGTTTCTTTGGTTTGACTCGAAAGTGACAAGGTGTCTCCTAAGGAATGCATAATTTCCTCAGGAAGCAAAGCCAGAAACCAACCTTCTATGATGTTCTTCCCTTGAAGAGCCTTTGGACTTCATGAATCCCTTGCTGTCCACAGTGTCATGTAGGTGAAGAGGTCCTTTCAGAAGAAAGGCAGAGTGGTTAATAGCTTGGTTCCATCAAAAGAACTAACCAAATGAGGGCTGAAAGTTTTTTTCACATTTGCTGGTGACATTAATGAGGGCCATTTATTATCTCTAAATAGAAGAGCAAAGACAGAAATAATCCAAGTAGAATGGCTTGAAGAACGGGCATTGGGGAGATATAGGTAACAAACATAGCCCACCTATAATGCTTATGGGGGAAGGGAAGGAGAAAGTAAAGCACTGTGCAAAGAGAGTGTGGAACATGAGAAGGTTTAAGAAAAATTTTAATGGAAGATAGAGGAACAGGTTAGTTTAAAAGAGAACAACCAAATTTAGTGCAGGCATTTGAATACATAGGAAGTGCTGACTACATAATCCACAGGATGCAGTATGTACTCTGAATACTGGCAGCAGGGTGCTGTATCTTTGATTTATAGCATATGTGGGTCCATAAATCAAGGGTTGGAAGTAGAAGTGGCCCCTTCTGATGACACCTCCACTGAGCCACTTGGGAAATTTGTGCAGAAGATCTCCACGGCTCTGGCCTCTGCAGGTTCAGAGGCCTTGACTCCTAAAAATATACTTCCAGACATATGGCAAAAGTCCTGTTGAACTTCAAGCTCTACTGCAGCATGGTCCTTCAGGTCCTTCACGCCAAAAAAAGGAGTCACCATTTTGGAAGGGGTAGCTGACCCTGGTCATAAGCATCATTGTGTGACCACGGCAATGGGCATGCACTGGCACACCGCTATTCTCAGTGAGTGGCTGGGAGCAGCTCAGGAGCAACCTCAGTGTAAATACAATGGTGAATACAAAAGTCTTTGGCCAGTTTTGCTCCCCACAGCAGGAGATCTGAGTGGTGTTTCCTGGGTGAGGCAGCTTCCTTTCACTGAGTGCTTTTCACAAAGAGGGCTGAGGGCTGTCAGATGGCTGTACTCCCTGCACCTGGAGAAATAAGCCCTTAATCCTGAAGAAGGATCTGGGCAACAAGCACAACATTCTCTATAGTCTATCCCCAGCGACATTGGAGTCAACCTTTCTTTTTAGTCTCACAATATTTTTAAACTTTTTTTTTATTTTTTATTTTTCCATTACAGTTAACATCCAATGTTATTATATATTAGTTTCAGATGTATAGCATAACGGTTAGATATTTACATAATTTATGAAGTGATCCCTCAAAATGGTCTAGTATCAACCTGGCACCATACATAGTTATTACAATATTATTGACTATAATCCCTATGCTGTTCTTTACATCCCCACGACTGTTTTGTAACTACCAATTCGTACTTCTTTATCCCTTCACCCTTTTCACCTAGCCCCACAATTCCTCTCCCATTTCACAACCATCAGTTTGTTCTCTGCATCCACGAGTATTTTTGTTTTGTTTGTTGCTTTATTTTGTTCTTTAGATTTCACATGTAAGTGAAATCATATAGTATTTGTCTTTCTCTGACTGACTTATGTCACTTAGCATATTACCCTCTAGGTCCATGCATGTTGTAGCAAATGATAAGTCTCCATTCTTTTTCATGGCTGAGTAATATGGCATTGTAGACATATCATCACTTCTTTATCCAATTATCTATTGATGAGCACTTAGGTTGCTTTCATATTTTAACTATTATAAATAATGCTGCAGTGAACATAGCAGTGCATCTATCTGATGATCAGTGACATTGAGCATCTTTTCACATGTCTATCGACCATCTGTATGTCCTCTTTGGAGAAGTGTCTATTTAGGTCCTCTGTCCATTATTTAATTTGAATTGTTTGGGGTTTTCTTTTGTGTTAAGCTGTGTAAGTTTTTTATAATTTTTAAAATTTTGTACATTAACCCCTTATTGGATGTACCATTGGTAAATATCTCAATCAATAGGTTGTGTTTTTGTTTTGTTCATCGATTCCTTTGATGTGCAAAAACTTTTTAGTTGGATATAGTTTTGTTTTTTCCCCTTGACCAAGGAAGTATATCAGAAGCAACATGACTAGGAGCAATGTCAGAGACTTTACTGCCTTATCAGATATATGATTTGCAAATACATTTGGTAGGTTACTTTTCTATTTTGTTGATGGTTGCTTTTACCATGCAGAATGTTTTAGTTGGATGTGGGCTCACTTGTTTATTTCTTTCTTTTTTTTTTTGCTTTTACTTGGATCAACCTTTTTATAAGTTTTGGAAGAAGCTTCTCCATGGTTTCAATGGTTCTGTTTTGGGGAGAGGGTGAGTGAGATGCACTATTAAGGAGGAGGACCAGTGGGAAAAACTACAGCTTCTCTTACTGTAGGTGAACTCAGAGCCCCAACAGATTCTCAGTGTCTCCGTCCTCTGGTATCCATTCTCAGTTCCCCTCACCCTTGAATAATATCCCTGCTATTCTGCATGGCTTACCTGCTGGAGTGATCCTGACTCTCCTCCCTGAGGGTTCTGAGGTCCAGGAGACTTGCCTAAGGTCATATACCTAGTAATATACAAAATGGGGATTTAATCCCCAGCACTCTGCCTTGGGCCTCCTCTAGGTGAATATTCCATAGTTCAATGAGTATTAAACATTGTGCAATTTGACTAAAAATAACAGCAAATAGAAACAAAATCAAAATTCCTCTTTTCATCTCTGAAAGTACAAGTACTGTAAAATATAACAATAATCAAATTTATCAAATGCATCTCTGGTGGGAGAACACTTATTAAACCAGTTACAGTCTGGAAGGTATAATCAGGAAATAAGGTTTTGACTGTAAACATATAGTGCATATAGATAGGTAAATGCATCCTTTGGGTTGCCTACCATATCTCTCATTATTTGCATTTTCCAAACTTTCTAACATTGTTATATATTACATTTTTATTGTCAAGCACTTAAAAGTGTTATGAGCTTTAAATATTAATAAAATGATCAAGGAAATAAATCTAATAAAAGAATAAGCCAATAAATATTAAAAATAAAAGTATAAATCAATTACTTAAACAAGAAATATTCATATTAATTATGATATTATTGACTATACATAGTTACAAAGTCAATATACTTATTATGGTAGTTATTATGATATTAAATGATATTAAACACACACCCCCACATAAGACTTTCTACTATTTTATCATTTCCACGTCTCTCATTCATATAGTTCTGTGTGGTTCTTCTTCCATCATTGAACCATCTTCGGTCCCTGAAAATGTTTCATTGTGCCCACTGGCTCTCCCATACTTAGAAACACCCTGCTTCATCTTCTCCACAGAAAACTCTTCATTTACTAAGACACTGAGAGAGAAGAGCTAAGGGACATGTTGGCACCGTAGGCTAAAATCTGATGTGAATGGGTAGAGAGATAGAGTAGAGGGCTGCTCACTACCATGACTGCAGCTGGACCTTAATCTGAATCCAGCTAGATTCTGGGCTGAAGAGAGACTGCTTCCCATAAATTCCCTCAGAGACCATCTGGCCCTCTCTCCTACGCCCAGGAGTGCCATTAGCTGGAACAGGCTGTTGCCCTTCCTCAGGCAAGCAGTAAGATTTTTCTTCCTTACCTGGGGTGGGTGTTGCTCCAATAATCCCATCTACCTTGCCCTGTCCTATATAACTCCTCACATCTGCCACACGGCATGGATGATATCCATGTAATGCTGCTGCTGCCCAAGACAAGCCTTATATGTAAATTCCCTTAATAAACTCTTAATGTAATGATGGTGTCATCAGCCTATTTCTCTGTTCTCTTGGCCCTGGGAAATTTTACGTGCCAGATAGGTAGGTAGGTAGGCAGGTAGGTAGGTACATAGATGAAAGATAGCTAATTATAGACAGATATATAATTATACTACATGTACTACATTAAGCCATAAGGCAATTTTTTTGAATATTAATTTTTCCTTTGAACAAAGTAACCTGGTGATAATCGGACCTCTCTTTGTCGCTGAACACATCACCATTGCTGGTTGATATGCAAAGCCTTGAGACTTTTGGTTATTTGATTGAACAGTTAAAGTTGGACATGAGAGAAGGATTAAGATGTTGAAATGTTGAGGATTCAAAGGAGTAGATAGGAGTAGACCCTCCCCCCCAAAAAAAAAAAACAGCAAATTCTGGGTAAATGAAAGTAGCCATTGGCTGTGCTGGAAGTACTTCTCTCATTCTGGTCATGATTGTCATGTCATATCACAGAGTCTCACATCACACTGAAAAGAGATCATGAATTTGTGGCACTAACAGAATTTATGGGATTTTCTATTTAAAAAGTCATTTATATATGGACTTCAGTAATATCCAGGAAAGTCCTACATATATTTGCCAGTCTTACATGTATTCGACTATTTTGATCTTATGATGCTCTATTCCACAATAGCCATATTAAAGTCAGACTGAATAAAAAGAATAATTTACCAGCTCTTAAATATACCAGCCTAAAAGGGGTACATCAGTTCCACTCATATTTCATTGGACAGATAAAAAGATATTGCCACATTTACCTTCAAGGAGAAAGGAAATGCAATTCTCCTGGGTATGCAAAAGGAGAGGATAATCAGAAATATTGTCAATCAGCAGTAAAGTCTACCATAGAGACGTACAAGGCAAAATTTGTTTGAAAAACTGTGAAGACTGTTAGATCTAAGACTAAGGTTCAGGGTTAGAGCTCTAGGTTTGAATCCTGTGTCTGCCGCTTGGTCTCTTGCCCCTCTGTAATTTGGGGGAAGTTTTGTTTTATTCTTAGCTTTCTGAGAATCTCATTTTTATCACCTCTAAAATGGTAACATATTTTTTCCTATTGGGAAGATTACATAAGATAATAGAGAACAGTTATCACAGGCTTACCATATAATAAACACTAACACATCAACAATATTTTGATATGTATTTTTCATACTTTATCCAGTTAAAGAAAACACTGTTGGTGATATACCCACACAAACAACATAAATTCACAATCAAACACACAGAAATAAGGTGAACAATCAGTAGTTTAAGCATTTGAGGCCAACATTTGAGATAAAGATACGGTATATGCTTCAAATCCAAGTTCAGGACTCACTAGTGTAAAGGTAAGGAAGAAGATAAGAATCTAACTTTTGGACAACAGATAAGGCAAAATGCCACCAAATAAGTTACTGGGAGATTAGTTGTTACATGTGTGTTAAAAACTAGGAGAGAGCAAAGTCATAAATCCTTAAGGACTAGATGAAAGAACAAGATGGTTTGAGAGATTCAAGAGTAAGAACCAACTTCAGAATACAAGTTTTTGCCACTGGTACTCACGAAGCTCCTCAGCCCTGGGGCCAGTGGATCTATCACAGATAAGAGGATGCTCTTCTGAGGAGCCTTCCCAGGGCCCCCTTCACATCCTTGTTCCTCAGGCTGTAAATGAAGGGGTTCAGCATGGGGGTGACCACGGTGTACATCACTGAAGCCACTGAGACTTTCTGGGATGAGTGAGTCACTGCAGAAGTGAAGTAGACCCCAATGCCTGTCATATAAAATAAAGAAACAACTGAGAGGTGAGACCCACAGGTGGAAAATGCTCTTTGCTTTCCCCCTGATGAAGACATTTTCCTTATGGATGAAGTAATTCTTGAGTAGGAGAAAAGGATCCCCAAAAATGGAAGGACACCAAGCATGCTAGTCATAAAATATACCAATAAATTATTCAGAAAGGTGTCAGAGCAGGCCAGCTTGATGATCTGTGTCAGTTCACAGAAGAAATGTGGCATTTCACGATCTCTACAGAAACTCAGTTGCATCATGAGAGACGTATGGAGAAGGCATGTCATGACACCGATGAACCAAGTAATAAAAACTAGCAGGCCACAGAGACGAGGCTTCATGATGACTGCATAGTGCAGGGGCTGACAGATGGCCACATACCTGTCATAGGCCATCACGGTCAAGAGTAGAGTATCTAGGATAGGAAACAGCATGGAAAAATACACCTGAGTGAGGCAGTTCATGTAGGAGATGGCTTTGCTCTGTGTCTGGATGTTCACCAGCATATTGGGGACTATGGTGGTGCTGAAGCAGATGTCAACCAAGGACAGGTTGGAGAGGAAGAAGTACATGGGCGTGTGGAGGTGGGAGTCTGAGCTGATGAGTAGGATGATGAGCAGGTTCCCAAGCAGAGTGACCAGGTACATGGACAGGAACAGCCCAAATAGGATGGGCTGCAGTTCTGGGTCCTCTGAGAGCCCAAGGAGAATGAACTCTAAAATTCCTGTTTTGTTTTCTGCTTTCATGTAGTTGATATATCTATGAAGGAAAAGACAAGAACAGCATGAACTATTCCAAACTGGCACCCTCCACATAATAGAAATGTTCACTATGCCTTTCACTCAAGTTATTTATGAAGTCTGTCAGTTTGTCTGAGAGTTGGGTCTCCATTCACTTATAAATGGAACCCTAAAAAATGGAGTCTCTTGTCTCACCCACCCATCTTAGCCACCCATTTTACAGCAATGAAACCAAAATGGAATCTTACCAAATGGAGCCCAGAATTGCTGCCCACCTATCTTAAAAATCTATTTTGTAACAACCCTGTCAGATGGTCATGAAGCTTCAAAATAGGATGAATCAACATCATGTTCCTCTTGGGTAGGAGGCACTGGAAAGGACACAATGTCACTACTGTGGGATTTTTGCCCAAGACACAGGACTTCAATCTAAAGACTACGGCACATCAGATAAACCCAGACTGAGAGACATTAAAAAATGTCAATGTCACCAAATTCAAAGAAAGTCTAGGAACTGTTCTGGATTAATGATGGCTAATGAGAGGTCAACCAAATGTAATGTGTGATCTTGGATTTTCTTTGCTCTAAATGACATTATTAGGACAACTGTCAAAATAGAAATGACATCTGTAAATCTAATAGTATTATATCAACATTAATTTCCTGATTTTGATCATTGCATTGTGGTTATGTAAGGAAAATGTCCTTGCTTTTAGGGAACACTGAAGATTTAGAGATGTAACTTGCTTTCCAATGGGTTTGCAAATATACCCACATGCGTGTGCACACTCATGTACATGGGAGAGAGAGAAAACTGTATAAAGAAAAAAGTGAAGGTGGTAAAAATGTTAACATTTAGGGGGTCCCGTAAAGAATGTACATAGGAACTACTCTTCCAACTTTTTCTTTAAGCCTGAAATGATGTTAGAATTAGAAGTTAAAAACACTTTCACATAATGGTCAATAGGACAGGGTAGAAAAATAACAAAGAAAATCCATCCATGAAATGTCAGAAAGAGGCAGACTTTGAAAATCATTGTAGCTGAGGTGACCACTCACAGGTGTGGAGCCCACATTCACACTCACCTGAAAACCTCAGTCAGAGGAAGTTAGTCTAAAGTGGTCCTGGATGAAATGCACCTTAAGCCCCAAGTGGAAGCAAACACAAATATTGTCTGGAAGGTGCTTTCCTCTGGGGATTTTTGCCTCAGTGTCCATAAGGGAGACTGGTCTATGAATTTTCTTTCTTTTACACCCTTTCCAGTTTTGCCAGCTCATGCTGGTTCCTTCCAACCTCCCATCTTATTCAGCACAGAACCAGCCTTTTGCTCACCACGTTCCAGCACATTGTCCTTCTCAGAAATCCTACAGTGCTGTGAGTTTCCCCCAGCCACACCTGTGTAAGTACTGCCCTCCAGGCAGGGGCACTCCTCCAAACCTTTGTCTTCCTGTGATCATTCTTGTCCTTATCTCTTATACAGAACATCACTTCCTCAAACAAGCCTTCCTGAAGCCTGCCCGTGCACCATGTACAGTCCCCCTAGTCCAAGCTTTTATAGTCCCCTGCATTTTTCTTCTTCATTGCCTGAGTCATACTTATGTTTTCACATTTACTTATGAAATTCCTTGCTTAATATCTGTCCTCATGACTGAATTATAAACTACACAAGTTCAGATCACATATTACAAAACTTATTTATCCTGGTATTCCCAGTGGTTAGTTCTCAAAGAGCATAAAAAGTTGAATGAAGGTTGGAACAGAATTTATATATATATATAATCTTATTTATATATGTCTTTGTAATATATATATTCCTATTTGTGATATATATATATCACAAATATATATATATATCACAAACAATAAATCTACAAGTTATTCTCATATTATTGATGCAGCAACCTGCAAATGGAGTAAGATGATGTTATTTGCTTGATGCATGAATAAGTCAATGTGGAAATAATGACAGTTTCAACCTAAATGCATGTGTAATAAAATGTAACAGTCATTGATGGAAAGGGAACAGAAAATTTCAGTCATGTGGAATAGAAGGGTACTGCCTTTAGGTGTTAGCATAGCACTATGCTAACCAAGTGTTAATCCAAGACCCATCATTAAACCCTAAAAACACAAAATAAACTCATAAAAAGCAGAAAGGAGAAATCGTGCTTGCTGTTATAATTATTTAACATCATTTCTAATAATTCAAAAGAAATGCCATATGACAAGAAAAGTAAACCAGATATAATAGTTGAAAACCAAACACAGAATTGGCCACTGTCAGCTTGCTGATAGGATTACCTACCTTGGAACACAAATGAAAGTCACCAGTGTTACCAGCTTTCTTATGTCCCTGCACAGAGTCATTAGGGAAGATCAGAGGGAAAATGGGGCCCTTCACAATTGCAATGGCAACACACATGACTCCAGGTACAGAGTGGGCACTCCATGCATATTTGTTAAATCAAACAGTGTGTGTAACCTTTTAGAAACCAAACCATGAAGGAGCCAAGGTTCCCCAGTGATAGCCTGCATCAGAGGCACCCGGAGTGCTCATTAAAATAGGCTGTCAGGTCTCATCCCTGGAGTTTGTCAGCAGGTCTTGGGTGGGGCATGAGAATCTGCATTTCTGGCGAGCTCCCAGCAGAGGTGGGTGCAGGGGAACTAATGCTGCTGCTTCAGGAACCACACTGAGAACTACTGTACTAGAAAAGGACAAGGAAGCTCTTAGCAGGTGGGGTGGAAACTTTTTATACTTGAGAAAGTGCCAATTCCTACTGACACTGAGCAAGTCACTGGGCCCAAAATGAGTTTCCATCAGAACTGGAGGTGAAAGAAAACAGCTGCAGTGGAATCTGAAAAGGTGTAAATAGTCAGAAAAATAAATTCCAGAGACTCAAATAAAATTGTCATGGGACATTATCAACTATGTTACCTCCCTCCCTCGTGACTTTTTAAATACTTCTTTTCATACACAGTACTCATAAGGCCAGGTGAATGATTCACTCCACTAGCATTGCTTAAACAAGTATTTGAAAAAACTCTTTCTGCTCTGACTGTTGGATGCTGAAGACAGACTCACCCAGGGAGTGATAGGGAGATGGAACTTGTCACAAAGTCACATCTGTGAGAGGCACAGGTGTGGTCTCCTCCCAGCCGGGTGTCATTGAACTGTGGTGAGGATGCCAGGGAAGTATTTGTGGTTTCTCAAGCCCCAGGAGAATGATTTCTCATTGTTCCTCATTAAATAAATTGTTTCTTTGATGTTCTCCTCTTGAAGTCACTAAGCTCCTTTGGGGTACAGAGAAAATGGCAGAATTGAATGTGTGTGCTAATTCTGTTTCCAGGAAGGCAGCTTTGGAGCCAGATAGATCTCTCTACCCTGGCCACTGCATCCCACTCCTCGCCCCAAAGGGCTTTTCCTTCATTGTCATCACCGTTCAGTTGGCTTGGAGGAAAAGAGATTCCCCCCTCAGGAATGTGTCTGCGCTGCAAAGACTCATCTTTCTGTAGCCACAGTACTTAGGTGCTCAAAGTAACACTGAAGAAAATGGAGATGCACCTGTCTCAGTGAATCCCTTTGACTGGATAGGCTACGTGGTGCTGAATACGCTGCAGAGATAGAGAAAGTCGTGTTTCAAGAGAGGAAGAGTCAACCCTGCAAAATAATGGTCTGAAGTCAAGTAAAGTACAGGATGAACAATAAGTCTTGGGTTTAATGATATGGAAAACAACAGAGCAATTTTGGTAGAGTGATGGGGAAGAGTCAATTTCCAGTGGGCTTGGCAGTGACTTAGCAGTGAGGAAACTGACCTTGTGAGTGTAGAACACTATCAAGAAATTTGGCTGTGAAGAGAAAAAGAGAGAGGATAGTACTATAAGATTTCTTTTTACATTTCAGATATGATGAGAAGGGAAATGCTCTAGTTGACTAGAAAATTACATTAATCCTCTATGATTTACCATAAAAATCAGAGTTCAGCAATCCATTTTTAAATTATTTATTCTTAATTCTAAGTGAAATATACCATCCTTTAATTAGTTGAGTCAATTAGAAATAGAGCAGTAAAATCAAATTAGGATGTGTTAACACAAGTTTAGTAAGTGAAAGAAGTTTCCTATCACCAAGTATAACATCATTAAATGAATAGCTTTCTACCACATACGTATCATTGAAAAAACACGTATAATCTCAATGGTATCATCCAACAGCCACTGGAACTATAAATACAAGACATCAAATATTACATAGGTAATTTCATCATCCCTTTTAGTAAACAGTCTTCGAGTGCAACTACTCCATCAAGTAGATTAAAAAATACAAATGCCATGATTTTATATTTTGTGGCTATGAACTGAACATATTACTTTAAAAAAAGATTGTGTGTATTTAGAGAGTGGGGAGGGAGAGAGAAAGAGAGGAAGAGAAATATTGATGAGAGAGAAATATAGATTAGTTGCCTCTCGTCGGCATCCCAGCCGGAGACCAAACCCACAACCCAGGCATGTGCCCTGATCAGGAATTACACTGGTGACCCTTTGTTTGCAGGATAACCCACAACCAACTCACTGAGCCTCACCTATCAGGGCAGAACACATTTCTTAATAAATTTGGAAATTCTTTGAGATAAAGTTTATCAAAACATTAATTGGACAGGGTCTCTTATCTGTAACACTCAGTAAAAGAAAAGTACTTGCATTTTTCCAAATTTTAAACCAATTGTTCTCTGATATCCTAAGAAAAATTTTTATTCTATGGGCAATTGTTCAGTGGCTAAATTAAATTTTTCATGTTTAAAAATTTCCTTTTTAGTCTTTTCCTGATAATTTCCTAACAAAATTTTAAAAACTGAAAATAATTTGCATTATCATCTATCCAAAAAAAGCTTTTCTTCATTTCGTGTGCAAGATTCCGAGCCATTTTATAGCTGACCAGAGTTATAAGCTCAGATTTGTTAAAAAATGGTTTTAAACTTCTGTTGCTTCATAGACTCATGTTCGCAGTAGCATTATTCATAACAGCCAAAAGGTGGCAGCAACCCAAATATTCTATTGGCAGATGAATGGATAAACAAAACGTGGTGTACCCATACATAGAACATTATATTGACTTAAAAAGGAAGGGAATTCTGACACTGGTACAACATGGATAAACCTTGCAGACATTATGCTAAGAGACACTAGGCACCCACAAAAAGAGAGAGTGAGCACGATCCCTCTTATATGAAGTTCCTAGAGTGGTCAAATTCATAAAGACAGAAAGTAGAGTGATGGTTGCAGGGCTGGGGGCTATTTTAAAAACGAGTTGTGCTACATCAGGGTGCCTGGGTCATAAGTGATGAAAAGAGAATATTCTTTAGATGTTACAGGATTCAAACTCTATGTAGTGTTTGACACAGGTGGGATCCCAGAGTATTCATCCAATCCCATGTGCCAAGAGAAGCAATATCTACATATGAAACATCAAGAGGAATTAAGGTCATGATGGTTACGAAAATTATGTGACCAGAGAGGCATGTTTGCCAAGTCTGGATAATTGGTTTTGCAACCTTTTCTAATCCACAGACCAAAAAAATGGCCCAAGTATTGCAAGCAGGCTGCTCTACTGAGGAGCCACTGCATGGCCCTCTTGATGTCCCTGTTCCTCAGATTGCAGATGAAGGACTTCAGTATGGGGGTGACCCCAGTGTACATCACTGAGACCTTGGGGAAGCTGACTCAGTTAAACCAATGTTCACTCCAATGCTTGCTGTATGGAATAAGCAAATGACTGAGAGGTGAAAACAACATGTGGGGAAGGCTTTATACTTCTCACCAATGATTGGACTCTTAAAATGGAGGAAAAAATATTATAATAAGAGGAAAAAATTCTTAAGGTAGGGAGAAAGCTAGAAATGGGGTAAAAAATATACATGACTATGTTATTGGTGAAGATGTCAGAACAGGCAAGTTGAGAAGCTGAGAAGGATCACAGAAGAAATGAGAAATTTTCACATTCTCAAAGCAGGTGAGTTGTAGCACAATCAAATTGTGCAGCTGGGAGTCCAAAAGACTGATGAGAAATGACACCAAAACTAAGAAACCACAGAAGTATGAGTTCTTGATTACTGGGTAGTACAGTGGGTGACAGGTGGCCA
>PVKM010021364.1:0-22656 GCA_004027735.1 Carollia perspicillata
TCGTTCAAATAAGTTTTCCACTTGTTGCTCTTCCTCTTCCCCTTCTGGTACCCCTATAATTTGGATGTTGGAACATTTAACAATGTCCTGGAGGTTCCTAAGCCTCTCCTCATTTTTTTGAATTCTTGTTTCTTCATTCTTTTCTGTTTGGTTGTTTCTTTCTTCCTTCTGGTCTACTCCATTGATTTGAGTCCCAGTTTTCTTTCCATCACTATTGGTTCCCTGTGCATTTCCCTTCATTTCACTTATCAACACCTTCAGTTTTTCATCTAACTTGCGACCAAAATCAACCAGTTCTGTGAGCATCCTGATGACCAGTGTTTTGAACTGCGCATCTGATAGGTTGTCTGTGTCTTGCTTGCTTAAAAGTATTGGCTCTGGGGCTCCGAGCTGTTCTTCTGTTTGAGTCATTTTTGGTCAGGTGGTACCTGTTATATATGGGTGGTGAGCCTTAGATGTTCACCAAGACAGGGCAGCCTAGTCGCCAGGTTGTGACGCTGTCTGTGGGGGTGGGGGCAGAGAGGGAACAAAGGTGCCTGTTCCATGCTCTCTGGGATTTGCATCCCCTCTGCTGCCTCCCGTACACAAACTGGGCCCCCCTGGTGCTGGTTCCCAGGTGGGTGGGCCTATGCACGCTCCAGGACCCTGTGAGTCTCCCCAACGACCTCTCCAGTGAGGCTGGCAGCCTCTCCTGGCACCTTTTCAATTGGTGTTTTTAGGCTTTATTTCCCGTCACTAGGGCCCTAGGTTATGTAGTCCATCTCACTGCCCACTCTTGCCTAGTTTATCTGGGTGCGAAGTATCCATGGTCAGCCAACTGCCCTGCATGCTCCGCTCGTCTCCTTCCTGCATCTGGGATCTGCAAGCTCCACACCACCTATGCTCCCTGGGGCTCCCAGGTCTGGCAGCCACTGTGTTTTCCTGCCATGTTTCCTCTCTGCTGGCTGCCGACTCCGCCCCTCTTACTGGTCTGGTTGAATGGTTGTTGGACTTCTGTAGTTCAATTTCCTGTGTTCTGGTTGTGTTATTGTTTGTAAATATTTGTTGTCCTTAATCTTGGTTGTGAGAGGAGGTACAGTGATTCCACCTATGCCTCCATCTTGGCTGGAAGTCCAACTATACTTTATCTTAGAAAACACGTGGGCCCAGCCTGCTGTGGGCACCCTAAGGAGATCATTGAAGTGCACTGACGATGGCAGATGAGGGAGGCAGAGGGAAGGAGAACTTAAAACTCCCAATGAAAACCTATTGTTTCCTTTCTCACTGGTTAAAGTATAGCATCTATTGGTCAAAGGTACTTAATGCAATTTGGAGGCATCCCTGGGAGTCTGATGTCATATGAAGGTGATGGATGGAATGTCACTTTGAGCAACTCAGAATGAAGAGACACTTGGAGCATCTCATCTTGTGGTTCTTAGTTGGACTGCACAACAGGATCACAGGGGAGCTTCATCCCAGTGATAGCAGCCACCGATTGAGGAGCACCTACCCTGTGCCCTCCCCCACCTATCTCATTCCATCCTCACAGCAGCCCATTGAAGGAGGAGTTACTTGTATCCCCATTTTGCTGACAAGGGAACTGAAAATCAGAAAGATGAAGTGCCCAAGGTCACCCAGATGGCCGGAGGTAGAAGTCATTTGGACCCTAAGTGGTCCGCTCCCAAGGCTTTTGACCTCTTCTCTACACTACTTTCAAAACAGATATCTATTGATCCTTGGGTCCCCTGACCCTGAATGCCCATGTCACTATGAACTTTGGTCCCCTACCAGGCGCCCTTATTTTGCAGACAGGAACCTCAGCTCACAAAGCTTTAGCGACTTGCCCAAAGTCACAGAGCACATGAAAGTAGAGACTTGAATCCAGATTCAAGAAAAAGGCCCTGAACCAGGGAGGGAAGAGTCCCAGCCCACACTGACTTCATGTCAGTGCATGCAGCTGGCTGTGTGATCACAGGTTGGGCTCCTCTTCTGAGTGGCCCCTCTTCAACTTCAGAAGCTTCCCATCTGTCTGGGGGCGTCTCCCCTTTGCCTCTCCTTGCAGAGGGAGCTCTGGCTTTGCCCAGTCATTTCTGAAGTGACTCCTGATGAGACTGTGTTAGTTCATGTTCCCAGACAAAACTGTAGATAATTGGAAATTTATTGCAGTTTTGCTTGGTCAGACAGAAGCTCCAGTGATCTGGGATGGAGAAGGGATAAAAGGGGAATTGTCATCAGAGGTAATTAGGTAGGGAAGATTTTCATTTGGGGGTAAAAGAGCTTCTTTCGGGGGGGCGAGTTTACATCGTCCAAAGTTAGCTGCAGCAGCGCCTGGTAGAGTCACTCTTGATGTTGCCCCTGCTCTATCAAGCACACAGTTGCCTCCAAGCAAAAATGGTAAGCCCCATGCAGGCAGACACTGGCAAGCAATGTGCTTGTTTAAGGCATGGCTGGGGAGAGCTTTGCTTGTGTGAACTTTCCTGAAACTTCTTTTTCCCCAGCCCTGCTGCCCTGATAGGGAAAGCTGACTGCTTCTCTACTTCTGCACCACATAGCGAGACTTTCAAGGGCCTTTCCTTTCCTCCTGTATTAATGCTTCTTTATCACTTCAGTAGGTTGGTGGTGGAGAAAGTGATTAACACAGAGATGGGCCAGACTTGTGGGAACCCCAGCCGATACAGGCTAATAATCTATATCCCCTTAAAACGGACATTCTTTAAGTATTTGCTCAACATTCATTTAGAAGAAACATTGGGTTAGACTGAAGAAACAGAAGAAAAAGGGTGCTACCTGTGATTTTCTTCTCCGTGCAATTCAGCTCTGGTCCCCAACGCGCATACGGCAACAACTTCGTGGCATCTACTGACACACTGATACTCAAGTGTGTATGTGGGGTCTCCATCCTATCTCTCCTCTTAGTTCTTGTGTAGGTTGGTGTTCTTTAAGAGCAGTCAGTGTTTGCCTAGTTCACGGCCATGATTGTGTGGAAGGTTTTAGTCATTTTTGTAGACTTGCCCCTCAATTCCAATTCCAAAGGTAAAATCCTTCCAGACCTAATTGTGCACAGCTGCAAGAGTTTGTGTGTCAGGAGACAAATACCTTGTGCATGAATCCTGATTGTCTTCAACCAAGTAAAAACAAAGCTTTAAAAAATATATTTATCCTTAGTAAATTACAGCTGTCTTGAGTATACCACTTATTCTGACCTCAAGCTTAAAAAATTGTTAAAGGTTGATGTTTTGCTCAGAAGATAATTTGTAAGTTTTATAAATGTCAACAGTCAAGAATTTCTTGGTGTAGATTTGTTGAGAGGATAAAGCATTTTGCAAGCGCCCTGAGTCCCATTACCTTCGTTTTCAATTCCCTCATCATACTTAGAACCGCCCTTACTAACTTCAGATGGAGGTGAAGGCCAAACACCATGACATTTTGTGTAATATGATTCCAATATGTAAAAAATAATAATATGCATGGAAAAATATGAGTAGTGTACTCCAAAGCATTAACAATGTTTATCACTGGAAATTAGGATGACTAAGGATTTCATTTCTTTTTGTATACTTCTCAATATTCCTCAGACTCCTCACACTAAACATGTATTACTTGTACAATTAATAAAATAACAGAAACTATGAGAAGCCAAACTAGTTGTATTGAGGACCCCCCTGAAAGCTGGTGTGCCTAGAACCATGGGGGTCACAACCTTGTGTGGGACTGGGGAATGTGTAAACCCCGAAAAGATAGTCCAAAACCTGGCAGGGCTGCTGGATCTCATCCCTGTGCTCCCCTGGGAACAGACTCATGGTCCCTCACCTTTTCCTTTCTCTCCTGGGGCCACGATGTAATCTTGATCCTCATGTACACAGTCACCAACACAACCCACTTCATTTTCTTCTAAGAGTGTGCCCAGCTGAGTCCTGTATATTGCTATTTGTAGGTAAGGTGTTCTGACTCCATAGCCTTCCCACCTATAGCATCTCAGAACCTCAGCAGCAATCAAAGCCCCACCCAGCAGAGTGGCGTAGGTGCTATGCCACCTATCTTGGCAAACCATTGAGACTCACACGGAGGAATCTACCAGGAAACACTGTCCCTTACTCCAACCAGGGGTCTTCTAATGGCTCTTGAGTTATTATGCCCTCTCTCTTCTCCACCCATCATCCTATAACACTACTGAACTTTTCTGAAAGTTCTACCAGTATCATGACAGCTGTGAACCACCCTAATATCTATAGGATCCTCTATAAGGGCCCAAAAATATTATGAAAAGCCACAATAGACATGATACCAAGATTTCTAACCTCAACACTCGACATTTTGGGCCAGGTAACTCTTTGTTGGGGGGAGAGGGATGCCCTGTGCATTGAAGGATATTTAACACAATCCCTGGTGTCTGTTCACCAAATGCCAATAGCATCCTCCCCGAGTTTGACAACGAAAACTGTCTCAGACACTTCCAGTTGTCCCCTGAGGAATAAAATCACCCTCATTTGAGAACCACTGCACTATATATATGTCCACAGACCCTTTTTTGGATAGATGACTTTCTTCTTATCACACCTATACCATATAGCCCTGACACAACCCAGTTGATAAGCTGAAAGATGTACTCTGTTTGCACACACATTCACATCTTGTGTTTCACAGGTGCTTCAGACAAAGAGCCCAGCAGTACCCCACTTTAGTAGTAACAGTTGACATATGTCAAATGCTTATTAAGTGTTGAGCATTTGGTCATATCACCTCATTAGAATTTACAGCCACCTATGAAATTGGTATGGTTCCCACCGTACAGGTGAGAGCTCTGGGTTATGGACAGGGCTACATGGCCAGTGGCTGACAGAGCTGTGGTGGAACACAAACTCCTAATGTACTCATTGTTCTTCATCCTTCTCCAACCTGCCTCAGAGCACAAGAAGGGAAACCAAAGACATATCCCGGGTACCTATAATAAATAGGAACTGGTGAAATACTTAGGCATAGGCCAGGGAACTTAGCTGGAACCTGTTTGCCAAGCCCATCAGTTAATCTCAGAGTCACTAACCAGCGAGGGCTTCTGATGAAACTGCGTAACAACTCCAGGCCAGGGAAGGGGTGAGTAGGTGTAGGTCCTATGTAAGGAAAGGGATGGTGGCCAGCTTGGTTCTACCGTGTCACAGGCATCCTTCTGGCTTCAGCTGGGCACGAGAAGGGAGACATTACGGTGGATATGCTATGTTCTAAGCATTGTTCCTGACTTGGCCCCACCCACCTACACAGCATCGCCATCTCTTCCCATTCTGTTTTGACCTTGTTTCTCATTGCTCTAAACTCAGAACCACTCTGCAGCCTTTCCAGGTAGAAGTCACTCTTTCCACTTTCAAAATCTCTGCTTTGTCCCCTGATGTAGTTTAATGTCTTCTAATGAAGACATTCACAGCTTTATTATCTCACCATCTATGAAAACCTTCCAGCCCAGGGCCTGGCACATAGTACATGCCCAATAAGTGTTAGCTTCTTTCTGCTCTAAGCAGTGGATCCCTTTTTGCTTTACAGTAAAACCCTCGCATTTGTGAATTGTCATTGCAGGAGCCCCAGTAGGGAAATCACCTCTTTTCTGGCTGGGGCTCCAAAAAGCTCAACCCAGAAGCTTTGAATTGCACCCACCTGCAGTCTTTTTGAATAACATTTTATTTCAGGTTTTGTACAGTATTTGAAAAGCTTAACTTTTTTTGTAAAGCTACTTTTGAAATCAGTGAAAAGGTAGAAACATCTAGCCTAACCGTAGACTGTCTGTTCTCATTCAGAGACACATTCCCAAACCAGCTGATAATTTGGTGCTGAACAGTTATCCTTGGCTCAGGGATGCTGTGAAAATGCTCCCTCAACCCAGGGGAGATGGGCAGGACAAGCAGGGTGAGCTCATGTAGTCCCTAACCTCCACTATTTTGTTCACAGTAGGAATGTAAACTCTATTTTGGAGCTTACGTCAGCTTTTGGAGGGTTTTAACAAGCTCCCCCAGATAAATCTAAGGGTTATTTTTCTTTTCCTTTTGGTCAGAAATAAATATTTATGTCAAGAAAAGATTGCCAAGACTTGGAAAGTATTTGAATTATTTAATCAGCCCTGTAAAAGGATTCACTGTGATTGGTGTTTGAATCGGCTAATGAATTTTAATCCTGGTTTTATCCCAAATCCATTAGACAGTTACCGACTACACTGAAGAATTCTGGGAACTTCTTTACTAGTCCGAAAAGAACGACACTGATCCAAGGTCAAAACGTGGGAATGTACACAGTTGACTGTATGGTTCTGGAACGTGGGTTCATTATAGCAGATCAAGGCCAGAACCTCCGCACAGGACTTTTCAGCCCTGGTCCCCTCTCATGGGAGACGTGCCTCCTACTTGTATCCCACTTTGCCCTTGGAGACTCTTGGACGTTTGCCTCCAAAGTGGTCAGGTATAAACAGACTCAGCTCTAGGGTGCTTCAGGCTACATCATAAAACAAGCTGTGACATTATGACGACACAAAACGCTAACTAGTTTAAATTACATCTGTTAAAAAAAAAAAACTACGTGGGTTGACCTTGGGCAAGTCGTTTCAACAAAACCTGGGTTTGAATTTGAGCTCTGACTCAATTAACTAACCCTTCAGAGACTGAGTTTCCCAAATTGTAAATAATAGAAAATAATGAGACCATGGGTACATGGTGTTAGACAAAATCTGCATAGATGTAGATGATATGGATGCAGATATGAATACAGACATAGACATAACGTGTGGATATAGGTGTATGTGTGTATGGTGTGTGTGTATGTACATACACACATTCACTAAAACTTGTTATTTTCCTAGGGATTTGTAACACCTAAAAAGATGGTAGTTGATAGAACAAGTAAGTAAGTAAGTAGAGATTCTGGAAATTTTAATCTTTAATTCCCCTGAGTGTAAAGCACATGTTCGCATATACTGTTTTGCAGGTGTGGGTGATCGTGTAATAATGGGGAATGAGACTGCCTGAATGTTTACTAAGTGCCAAGTGACTGGCCTGCACTTCCGTGCACTTACTTACTCCCCACACAACACCGTGCCGTGTTGTCACGGTGACAGTTTACAGATGAAGAGCTTGTCCCCAGTCACTCACTACTAAACAGACCTGGGACTTGAACCTGCATCTGCTTGACTTTGAAGTCTACCCTGCCCTGTTCTGAGCCTTCTGTGCTCATTCTCAGGGATGTCTAGCTCTCAAACTTAGGGTGCTTGTCAGTTTGGCATGATGATATTCATTGTTCCCCCAAATCCTTGTTTAAATCAAGCTCTGTTTGATTGTCAGACTCTTGTAGACAAATGCTTTAGATTAACCTGTCATGACTATGCACTAAATTCTGAATATCTTTGGTAAAAGGCAAAGAAACCTATATTTACACAGCATCTAAAAATTGCCTTAACTTCTGGTTTCAAAGTCCTGCCCCTCCCTAATTTTCTCCCAATTGCACACAAGCCAAGAGGCTGGTCTTAGCTCCTGGTCCCCATTCCCCCTGCCCACTCAGTGCTAACGCACAGTGAAATGGCCGCCTGGTCCCCAGAGTGGATTGTGGCCCCATAAACATCACAACACCTCTGGCATTGGCAGAGGTAGCAGTGAGGTTGGCCTGGCACCCGAACCAAACGTGGCCCGGCTGAGAAGGAAGGCGTTGTGCCCTGCTTCCCAAGTGGACGTTCCAGGAAGGAGTCAGATGATCTGCGTTATGGAAACCAAATGGCTCTCCTTTGTTTAGAGAGAGAGGGGAAAAAAGTCACTCATTTTTGTGGTAAAGTGAAAACAGGCTCCAAACCAAACAGTCCCTTTCTGAGCAGAAAATGCCAGCTCCCCAGAGTGGGCCCAGAGGCTCAGAGGCTGATAAACCGATGGAAGGCCATGTCAAGCCTGTCCTGTAGCCTCAGCAAAGTCTTCAGTCCTCTCAGCCAGATTTTCCTCTGCTTTGCTCCAGAAACATTTAGACTCCTAGGCAGGAAAGGAATGTAAAAAGAGGGAGACAGAGAAATGTCTACTTGACTAGGCTAATCTCGTCCTCTCCCTCCTTTCCAGTTGGGATGGAGGGAAGGGAGAGTGGCTGTGCAGAGAAAGCCCGGGAAGTGAGCCTGGGCAAACACACAGCACGTGGGCATGCGGGGCCCTCGGGTGCCCCTGGCATGTCACTGCAGTGTGCTGACTCGGAGGGAACTCCTCGGTGAGACCCACTCTTCCCACAGAATGCAGCAGGAATCACGAGGCCTGCTGTGTCCGCTCTGTGGCTGCTCCGTTGCTCTGTGGGCAGGCGCCATGCACAGCGATCCACACTCCCAGGTATTACTAGTGCGTGTAAAGTAGGATAAGCCATGGCCCAAAGAAAATAAATATAGGTTCTAGTGAGCCACGCCTCTCCCCATGTTGGTTTATTCTCGAATACAAACCTTTCCTGGGATGGAGAGGCTTTCGGCAAGGAAAGAATGATGGAGAATTTAGTTCCAGTCCTGGCTTTGCCTCTGACTTGCTGTGCTACCACGGGTCACTGTTGCCTCTGAGCCTCTATTTTGCATCTGGAAAATGAGCCTAATTAACCTTGTCTTAGTTCACAAGGTCATTGTGAGAAGGAGATAAAGCAGGGCTCTTATCAAGAGATGGCAACCAGACTGCCTGGATAGAGACCCAAGCTCCCCTCTGTAACATTGGGCAAGTTTCTCCATTTCTCTATGTCTGTTCCTTGCCTTTAACATGAAGGGAAATAATATTCTTCCACTAGCACTCTAGAAGGGTAAATTTGGTTATGCGATGTATGCAAAGCACTTAGAGAGCGCCAACACACAGCCTGCCCCGAGGAGTTTCACTCCATTATTGTTATCACAGATGCAAAAATGTCTTGAAAATAGTAAGTCAGTTCAGGCATTGGGTGATCCACCACTGTCATCGTTAAGAGTCATAATTTTACTCACTACACCCTCACTATTCCGGCAACATTCCATAATCTGCCGATGCTAATTCCAAACTTGAGGGGAACCTGCAATAGCTTCCTGTTGATTTTTTTCTGAAGGAAAACATTCCCCAAAGCCCTACCATAGTCTACAAGGCCTTGGTCACATCTGGTCCTGCTGCCTTTTCTAGCCTCAGGCTGAGCCATTGTCTTTCTCAAATTCAACAGCCTTGTTGGCCCTCCTTCAGCTCCCCAAAGATCTGGGCAGCTTCCTGCCCCCAGCAAGTTTTTTCCCAAAAACCTGCAACATTCTTTTCATAGCTAATAGACCTATCCCCAAATCCCTCAGTCTAACTCAAATAACTTAGACCAAACTTCTTCCTCTACTGATCTTTTCAAATCCTACCTATGTCCTACCCTGGAACGTACTTCGGTTTGCTGTCTTTGCTCATGCCATTCCTCCCGCCAGAAATGCCTCCTTCCCATCTCGCTCCAGAAGCACAGCCCAAGTTTGGTGTTCTCTGTGACCTCACAACACCAGCCACCTAAAGGAAGTTCTCTGTCTTCCGAAGCCAAGTGTTATTTTGACCTAGTTACTTCTTGTGTCTGTCAGCAAACTTTTTCTATGAATATGGCTTTCCTCTCAAGTTAGACTTAGACCTGAAGTTCCCTGAGGACCGGTCTAATATTTTCTAATTTCTCCTCAGTAAGAACTTAGTCTCTGTTTGCTCACTGATTGACTCAACTGGACAAACAGAGTTGGGGTCTAGTATTCAGGCAGAGAACCTTGAATTCACTCTACTGAATTTACCAGCTCAAGACAAGTCTCTATTTCAGAAAGTTACTGCTTTTCTAATGCCCTGCGGGACTTGGCTGGTGGTCTGTAGGAGTCACTGAATTTGAAGTTATACATGTGCCTTGCTCCTCTTAACCCAGTGACTTCCTTTTTACAGATGAGAAGCCCTTTGCCGTGGAAGATACTTATTTGCTTTGCCCGGCACCAATCTTAAAAGAAGTTGGCATGTAAGTTTCCACCTTCAACTGAACCTGGGCGAGGAGGTAGAGGGAACAAAGAGAAAAGAAAGAAGCATCTCTCTTCATGGTCATAATGGGGCCTTTCCCTAGACTCCTCCAGGGAATGATGATAGACAATATTTACAGTGAGCCGGGCACCAGAGTGAATGTTTTCCAAAGGGTGTCTCACTTCACGCTCCCAGGTTCCTGACAAGCAAGATACTCGAATCTTCCCAGTTCTACAGATGCAAAATCTGTGGCCGAGAGAATTTAAGCAGTTTGCCCAAGGTCACGCAGCAGTAAATGGAAGAGTTTGGGCGCAAACCAAGGTCTCTCTTGCTTAATCACAGCTACGTTCCCAGAAAGCTCTCACACTTCCTAAAGCACTCACACACGTTACCTCGCCCTGTCATCATAATTGCCCTGCCAGGGCATTGTCGCCCCCTTGGAGATAAGGAAGTTCAGAAAGGCTAAGTAGGTCCACAGATGGTTCAAGGCCCAGATTCAGGCTGTCAGAGGCTACACTCAGGGCTGCTTCCTCTGCGCCTCCGCAGAGCATAAGGTTTTCACCCAGACAGCAGGAGGTTCCTGGGACTAACTTACAGGGACAATGTCATGATGGTACGATCATAATAAGTGCTAGTCAATGTGATTTTAAAAAATAGTCACCAGAAAGAAAAAAAGAGAGGGAGAGAGAATGAGCACCCTGAGAAGGAAAAGAAATATGCGGGGAACCAAAGAAGCAATGTTTGTGAGAGAAGACAAACTAGCCTCCCGGTAAACGTGTCTATAACAGGCTGAAGACAGAATACTGGCTTTAAGGAAAAAATGCTAAACTGGTTCACCTGACTTCTGCTTACAATCATTTGTTCAAATTGTAAGCCTCCAACTCTGGTTGCCTAACATCAGCCTGTGATTCCACTGATTCCTATGACTACCCTGTACCCATCCTGCAAAATGCAAGCGAAATGCAAGCTCATGTTTCAGTGAGTCTCAAAGATGGGAGGAGGTAGAAGGCAAATTAGTTCATCTATTACTGCATGCCTATGAATTTGCCGGACAGTAACCAAGTTGCCCCCACCAGAATCAGATAGCTGAGAATCAAGATAATGACAACAGAGCATTAAGCTTATAGCTTGGTCAGTTTAGTCTCACTAATTTGGACCATTTTAAAAGAATCCTTCATCTTGCTACAGTGTGACAAGTAAATTAAAGGGAAGCAGGCTTTGCCCAGTCAGTGCAATTTGGTGCAGTGCAGGAAGGCCTGAATGCTCTGCCTTGGCATGCCAGCCAAGAGTATTCTGGCGGTCCCCCTGGAATGTTAGAAGTGGAGGGGCCCTAGAAACCATGCTCCACATTTTGCAAAGGAGACCGCTCAGGTCTCCAGGGTACAAGACTACAGTCTCAAGGGTAATTACCAGGAGAGCCTTGGCCCCAGGCACACCATGCTGAGTATCTCTGGTTCCCTTGTCTTTGCAGGAAAGCTGCACTCCAGGTCAGCATGAACGATGGCCTGTCTTTCATCTCCAGTTCTGTCATTATCACCACCACGCACTGTGTAAGTCATCACCTTTCCTTTTACCAAAGGCTTCATTGTCATTCCCATCTCCTTGAGAAGTTGTTTGCTTTGCATTCTGTTCACTGAGCTTTCATCCCAACACTGCTAAGCTGGTTGTGGACTGGGTGAAGGGTGTGCTGCACCCCAGAATATATCAGGAATGCCTGTGTTTGGCTTCTCCAGGTGCCCCATTTCCGTGGCTGTGGGTGAGACCTGAACCCACTGGCATGACCAGGTGGCAAGGCAGGCCAGTGTCTGTGCAACCGTGAGGGGGGATGTCCGCATGGAGTGGGTTTAGGAGAAAATGCACAGAAAGAAATTGGACAGCATATACAGAGGGTTTGTCTGAGGGCGTTTTTCTCTAAAGGGGAGCAGGAAAATGGGCAGTAACTGAAGAAAGATGTATGAAGAGTATAAAGAAAGTCTTTTATTCAGAATGGGAGAGCTTGCAGCTCCTTTATATGGTTGTGGAAACAATCCAGGAGAAAATGGAAAACTGATGAGGCAGGGAAGTGGCGGAAAGGGCCCTATGCCACAGGGACTGGGAGGCAGCGGGGGGGGTGGGGGGGGCTGTGTCCTTCTCCGCCAGCTCCTCAGATGTCCCTTCCCTGGATCCTGCTGTCAGGCAGTTTTTGTTTCTGGCTACACATACAATCACCTGGAGAGCTTTTTAAAAAATATCGATGTCTTGGCCTCATGCCAGACCAATTGAAACAGACTCTGGGTTGGGCCCTACAGTGGTGGTTCCAAGGCTGTGGTTGGACACACTTCGGCCTGTACAGCTGCTCCGTCCCACTGTCTGCCTCAAGAGGTCGCCCGTCGGAGGGCAGTCAGGGTTTGGTTAGCTTATACACAGACCTCGGGCCCTGACACAGGCATTTCCAAATGAATCTTTGTCTGAATATTCAGATTATGCAGCCAAATGCACTTTTTTCCTTTAGATTATTCTAGAGACTTATGCGTTTTACCTGGTGGTCAGCTTAGGCAGATGCTGTGATCAATTCCTGTCCAGTCTTTGGAGGACACGGTTTTGGAGCCCCTCGGTAATTGGGGTTTGTGTCCTTACCACCATCACAGGGGGTGGGGAGGGAGCAGGCAGCGCCGAAGCCGGGTAAGATAAATGAGCAGGCAGCCAGGCCTCCTGACACACAACCTCCCTCCCCGTGCTTGCCTCGCCACCCCTCCCACACACTTTTCTTCCCATATTTGGACCAAACAGTTTTCTCGAAAGCAACATAAGCTGGTGCAATGGGAACAGGCGACAGAAAAATTTTACTTGACCAACGAGAGTAGGGTTATCACAAAGAAGTGTCTCAGAAATGTCTGCGTCTCAAGGATCTATCAGTGGGACATCAAATCTGGAGACCAAATATGTAAACTCTCTGCACAAGCAGTGACATTTCTCCAAATGCACCCTGCCTGATTCTTTTAGAAATTGATCCTTTTGGAACCTGCCAACCTGCAGGAAATGATTAAAATGCCCCAAATCTAACAACTTCATTCCAGATTCCTCCCTGCTCTGAATGATCCAACAATGTGGGCCTGTATTTCTCATTTTGTCTGATCATACCAGAGAAAGAGCCATGACCTTGAGGCCACCAGGGCAGGGAAATGAGAAGGGGAAATACCTCAGAACCAAACCTGTGGTATGGCAGAAACAGGACAATAAATTTAAGTCCTGGTCCTCTAAGCCAAAGAAATGGTGTCCTCACTAATGTAACACCAAATGAAAAGAACGTCCAGTGCATTCCCTGGGTCCCCTCCCAACTCGCTCCAGCCTGCACTTACACCACCCGTCTTCATCTGAGGGCCTGTCACTAAGTTTTCTGTTCAACCGACACTTTGATCAACACCACCTCATAGCATCTCCTGCATTATTCCCCTTTTGATTTGAGAATATTGCATGTCTACAACAAAGTTGTAGCCACCCTGAGGTTCGAGATCCAGATCCATTCATTCATCTCCTCAGCAAATATTCATTGATCACGCACAGTGTGCTGGGCACCACCCTGGCTGCTTGGTACACATGGAGAACACAACAGACGAAATATCTGTCCAGTGAGGAGGGGGAGGGAATAGAAGACAGATAATAAATGAGAAACATAATAAATCAATTATATATTATGTTAAAATATAATATATTCCATTTTTTAAATGGAGCAAGGTAAGAGGATTTGGTACTTCTTGAGTGAGTATAATGTAAACAGAGATATATTGAGAAGATGGCATTTGAGTTGAGAGCTTGAAGTTGACTGGGAGGCTACAAGGGGAAAAACAAACCAAACAGCCCCAGTGATTAGACCCCAAGACCAGACACCAGGTGTGTTTAAGGAGGAGCAAGACTGGCCGTCAGTCACTGGGAGAGAGCGAGTGAGGAGAGCGGTGGCAGTAAGGTAAAAGGGATGGAGAGGGAGGGTCTTGTGAGAACTTTGGCTTTTGCACAGAAGCACAACCTGATCAGATTTATATTTGAAAAATCAATCTGGCTGCTGGACCAGCCTGTGGAAAGATGCAGGGAAACCCTAGTTAGGAGGGTTATGGCAATATTTTAGGCCAGAGGTGATGGCAGCTTGACACAGGAGGGAGCAATGGAGAGGAAGGAAGTGGTCAGCATCAGGAATAATTTGAAGACAAAGCTAATGGATTTCCCAAAACACTGGATGTAGAACTTGAGAAGAGAGAAATCAAGAATGGTCCCACGATGAATTTTACCAAACATTCAAAGAAAAGCTAACACCTCTCCTTCTCAAACTATTCCAGAAAATTCAAGAAGAGAGAAGATTTCCAGGCTCATTTTACAAGGCCAGCATTACCCTAATTCCAAAACCATATAAAGACACTACAAAAAAAGAAAATTATAGGCCAGTATTTCTAAGGAACATAAATGCTAAAATCCTCAACAAAATATTAGCAAACCAGATCCAGCAACACACTACAAATGTTGTACACCACAATCAAGTACATTTTATTCTATAGTTGCAAGGTTGGTACAATATCCTCAAATCAATAAATGTGATACACCACCTAAACAAAATAAAGAATAAAAATACAAGGTCATATCAACAGATATGAAAAGGCATTTGATAAAAATCTAGCACTTACTTAAGATAAAAACTCTCAGCAAAGTGGGAATAGAGGTATCATACCTCAACATAATAAAGACTGTGTATGACAAAAACTAAAAAAACATTTTTCTTAAGAACAGGAAAAAGACAAGAATGTCTGCTATCATCCCTCTTTTTAAAACAAAAGATTTTATTTACTTTTAGAGAGAGGGGAAGGAAGGAAGAATGGAGAGAAACATTGATGTTTAAGCCTCTCACACACCCTCAACTGGGGACCTGGCCTGCAACCCAGGTATGTGATGTACCCTGACTGGGAATTGAACCAGCAACCCTTTGGTTCACAGGCAAGCACTCAGTCCACTGAGCCACATCAGCCACAGCTGCTTGCAACCACTCTTATTCAACATAGTACTAGAAGTTCTGGTTATAACAACCAGACAAAAGAAGAAATAAAAGGCATTCAAATTGGAAAAGAGACAGTAAAACTCATTATTCACAGATGACATGATACTGTTTATAGAAAACCCTAAAGACTCCACCAAAAAAACTACTGGAAGTGATGAATGAATTCAGTAAAGTTTTAGGATATAAAATTAATATTCAGAAATTGGTGGCATTTTTACACACCAATAACAAACTGTCAGAAAGAGAAATTAAGACAACAATCCATTTACTATTGCAACAAAACACCTAAGATACCAAGGAATACATTTAACCAATGAGGTAAAAGATCTATACTTGGAAAATTAAAGGATACTGAAGGAAGAAATTGAAGATACATATAAGTGGAAGCATATACAATGTTCATGGATAGGAATAATTAACATCATTAACATGTCCATACTACCCAAAGCAATTTATAGAGTCAATGCAATTCCTATTAAAATATCAATAGTATATCTCACGGATTTAGAACAAATACTTCAGAAATTTATATGGAGCCACAAAAGACCTCAAATAGCCTCAATGATCTTGAAAAAGAAGAACAAAGTTTGAGGTATCACACTATCTGATACCAAATTATACTACAATGCCATAGTAATCAAAACAGCATGGTACTGGCATAAGAACAAGCATATAAATCAATGGAACAGAAAAGAGACCAGAAATAAATCCATGCCTTTATGGTCAATTAATATTTGCCAAAGGATGCAAAAACATACAATGGGCTAAAGACAGTCTCTTCATAAATGGTGTTTGGAAAATTGGACAAATATATGCAAAATAATGAAACTAGACCACTAACTGACATCATATACAAGAATAAACTCAAGATGCATTAAAGACTTAAATATAAGTTGCAAAAATATAAAAATCCTAGAAAAAAACATAGGCAATAAAATCTTGGACATTTCTTATAGCAATATTTTTTCTGATACATCTCCTTGGATAAGGGAAACAAAGGAAAAAATAAACAAATGGAACTACATCAAACTAAAAAGTTTTGCACAGTGAAGGAAACTATCAACAAAGTAAAAAGACAGTGCATTGAATGAGAGGACATTTTCACCAATGATACATCTGATAAAGGATTAATATCCAATATTTATAAGGAACTCAGACAACTCAACACCAAAACAAAAAACAACAACAACCAAAAAACCAATTGAATTAAAAAATAGGTAAAGGATTTGAATAGACAGTTCTCCAAAGAGGACATACAGATGACCAATAAAAATATGTAAAGATGCTCAATGTCACTAATCATCAGAGAAATGCAAATTAAAACCACAATGATATATTACTTTACATCTGTCAGAATGGCTATCACCAATAAGTTAACAAGCAACAAGTGTTAGCAACAATGTAGAGGAAAGGGAACTCTTGTGCACTGTTGGTGGGAATGCAGACTGGTACAGCCAGTATGGAGTTACCTCAAAAAATTAAAAAATAGAACTGCCTTTTGACCCAGCAATTCCACTTTTGGGAATTTATCCTAAGAAACCAAAAACACTAATTTGAAAGAGTATGTGCACCCCTATGTTCATTGCAACATTATTTACAACAGCCAAGATCTGGAACAGTCCAAGCACCCATCAGTAGATGAGTGGATATAAAAGCTGTGGTACATTTACACAATGTACCACAATACTACTCAGCTGTAAAAATGAAGGAAATCTGCCCTGGCTGATGTAGGTCAGTGGACTGAACATGGGCTGCGAACCAAAGGGTCACCAGTTTGATTCCCATTCAGGGCGCATGCCTGGGTTAGGGGCCAGGTCCTCAGTACCAGGCATGTGAGAGGCAACCACACATTGATACTTCTCTCCCTCTCTTTCTCCTTCCCTTCCCCTCTAAAAATAAATAAATAAAATCTTTTTTAAAAAAGCAGGAAATCTTACCTTTTGTGACAACCTGGATGGACCTGGACAGCATTATGCTAAATGAAATAACCTAGTTAGAGAAAGACAAATACTCTATGATATCATTTATATGTAGAATCTAATGAGCAAAATAATTTAACAAATTAGAAACAGAAGCCTAGATACATTGAACAGACTGACAGCTGTCAGGGGGTAGGGTGAAAAGGTGAGGGGAGTAAACAAATATATATGAGAGGGGACCCAAAAAATAATTTATTTATAAAAAAGTGTGAATTCTGGCTTATTTTTAAAAATTGTGCAACAAACTAGTGTTGGCAAGGATGTGGAAAAAGGGCAACCCTTTTGCACTGTTGGTGGGAATGGAGATTGGTGCAGCCACTGTGGAGAGCAGTATGGAGATACCTCAAAAAATTAAAAATGGGTCTGCCTTTTGACCTAGTGATCCCACTTCTGGAAATGTATCCAAAGTAACCCAAAACAGTAATTTGAAAGAACATAAGTACCCCTATGTTCATTGCAGCATTATTTACAATCACCAAGATATGGAAGCAGCCCCAGTGTCCATGAATAGATGAGTGGATTAAACAACTATGGGTCATTTACACAATGGGATATTACTTGGCTACAAAAAAGAAGAAACATAAAGAAAAGAAGAAGTGATCCCACTTCTAGCAATTTGTCCGAAGAAACCCAAAACAGTAATTTGAAAGAACATAAGCACCCCTTTGTTCATTGGACCTGGAGAACATTGCACTAAGTGAAATAAGCCAGTCAGAGAAAGACAAATACCACACGATTTCACTCATATGTGGAATGTAATAAACAAACTGAACTAACAAGCAAAATAAAGAAAGACTCATAGATAGGGAGCGGGATGACAGCTACGGGGGGCCAGTTTAGAGGGTAGAGGGATCAAGCAAAAAGGTAAAAGGACTCATGGACAACAATTTGGTGATTGCAGGAGGGGGAATACAGGGGCTAAATGGCAATAGACAAAATACAATTAAAAAAGTACAACGAAGCTGGTCAGATTAATTTTCATAACACATTGTATGTAACTCATATCTAAAATTTTATCTTTTCAATGTAATGAAAATAAATAAGTATTTTTTAAAATTCTATTATTATTCTTACATGTTTTAACTTCAGTCACCTTCAAACCATTCTCCATTTGATGCAATACACCCATCAAGGTTTTTTCCACTGCTCAAAACAGTTTTTGAACTCATTGATTTTGATGACTTTTAGTGTTTCTGCCATTGCTCGGTTTCACCTCTTCTACAATAGAAAAACATTTCCCTCTGAAGACTTTCATCATCCAAGGAAACAAACAAACGAAAAATATCACTGGGGCAAGATCAGGTGAATAGGGAGGGTGGGGCATGGAGCTCATGCTCTTCTTGGTCAAAAACTGCTGAACACTCAGCACATTGTGAGCAGGTACACTCATAAATCACCCATCATGAAATAGGCAAACACATTGAAAGAGTTCAAAAAAATTCCCTGAAACCAAACACAGCTTCTCACAACAATACCAGCTGGTACACTGATACAGATGGATTCCTAGAACTATCACCTAGTGGGAGAAACCTGTACTACAGGGGGCCCACCCTCCAGAAGATAATTCTGGTTTCTTGGGGAGACACACATACACACACACAGTAGTATGGTGATAACCAGAGGGAAAGGAGCATGGGGGCAGGTGGAAGAGGGTAAAGAAGGGATAACTGGGGACAGAAAAAGACTTATTTTACTTTGGCAATGGGCACACAATGCAGTATGCAAATGATATTTGATTGAGTCGTACACTTGAAACCTACATGGTTTTGTTAACCAATGTCACCCTGATAAACTCAATTAAAAATAATTAATTAATTTTTTTTAAAAAAGAATGACCCCAAGGGTTTCGGCCTGAGTAACTGAAAGGATGGAGTTGCCCTCAGCTGACAAGGGGAAGACTGAAGAAGATTTGGGGTTGAGGGGAAAAATCAGGAGACCGGTTTTGCTGTCAGCAACTTATGTGGCCTCAACCAAGTTATGTAGCCCCTTTGTGGCTCACTTTTCCAATCTATAAAATCTGAATAATAGTACTTTACATTTCTTAGCAGTGTTCTGAACATGAAATAAAATGTGTGTAAAGTGCTTGGCAGAAGACCTGGCAGGTAGTAAGCAGTCCATAAATATTAGCTGTTATTATAGTGGAAGCTTAGTCAAAATTACTGAACTAGTTGGAGACTCTTCCCAAACAGTTTGCTCCTCGTTTTGGAGTCCTGTTTTAATGAAGAGACTCTTTTGAGGCAAGACATATCCTTAGGAGTATGTTTGTCACTCAACCAAGCCCAGGTGACTAAAGCAGACAGACTCAATGTCCAAATTCATCCAAAGGCATTTATATTCAAACATAAAACTCCAATACCCAACAGGCCCTACACAGAAGCTCAACTTGACATGACTGAAGCTATTGCTGAGCAAAATAGAGAAGAAAGCTGTGTGGTCATCCAGAATATGAAGTAAGGTCTTGGACTCAAGTTTGTGTCTTGGGCAGCAGCTAGTTTGAAGGGCAAGGTTTTTAGATCCAGAAAAAAGATCCCCTGGGTCTGAGTAAAGGGTTAGTCTTGTCGATGCCAGTTGCAGCCTGCCCAGTTCCATCAACTGGAACCAAAGATAATTTAAAATATGTAGTCAAGCCTTTTCTTTCCTCGCTTCATTTGGTGCCCATTTGGACAACTGTGTCACAGTTTTCAAGACTCACAACGAATAACTGTTGCCCCTGCCAGGAGCAGAAATTCCATGAAATTTTACAGGAAAAAGATTTTTCCATCCAAGAGCTAAAAGATTCCTATACAAATGGTAAACTTGGTTGAGCTCCATGACTCTAGAAAATGGTCACACAGCCTCTCTTACCAGCACGTTTAAATGCATCCCATCTCTGTGGTCTTCACTGGCTTCCATGTTATTCCCCAGTCTCTAGGAATAGGTGAGAAAAATTACTCACCTGGTACCATTTTAAGGGAAATATCAAAAAGAAGTTTGTCCTTTGGAGAACAAAGCAAGTATATTTAGTGCTTTAAAGAGTTTTTCATGGAAGGTTGTCTTCTTTTAACTATTTTCTTACTGATTTTTTTTAGAGAGAGTGGAAGGGAGGGGAGGGGAGAAAGAGAGAGAGAGAGAGAGATTAATTTGCTGTTTCATTCATTGGTTGCTTCTTGTGTATGCCCTGACCAGAGAGTGAACTGCAACTTTGGCACATCAGGATGACACTCTAACCAACGCTGCTACCAGGCCATGCCCAATGGTTGTCTTCTTTTAGACAAATACCTTAAAATTCTACAATTCCCACCTAAAGTGTACAAAAACCAGAGAGTCATTCAACAAGGATTTCTCAAACACCTACTGTGTCTCCAGTGCTCTAACTACATTTTGTAAGTCATATCCATAAGGAGCTTAAAATCCAGTTGGAGAAGAGAGTCCAACAATCATATTAAAAAGCGTGAAATAAAGAATCAGATTGTGTGAACCAGGCATAGATGTTATAGGATTTCAGGGAGGAGAAGGAGAAGTGAAGCCAGATAGAGTCCCGAGGTAAAACCCAGGTGGTGATCTGAAAAATAACAGTTACAGGTGAAGAAATGGGAAGAGGCCCTCCCTGAAGAGAAGCCATCCTGAGCACGGGCTGGATGTGTTCATGAGCAGAGTTTGTTCATGGTCCCTTTCTCTTTTTTTATTTTCTTCTCATCTGCTATCAATTTCTGGTGCCTTCTCGTTTGGGCCATTTTTCAGGTTGACAACCACCCTGCTAGGATGTACACATCACCCCCTTGATCACCGCCCCGCTGCCCCCGGGTGTGTAGCACCGAGGCCCAGCTGATGTTCCTCCCTATTAACTGTGGTCAGGATTTGATTTGTATTGGTTTCTAGGTCGGAGAATCATCATCTTTGAAGAAAGGAAAAGGATCTAAAGTCAGACACAAGGACCTAAAATCAACAGTAAATCAATGGGGAACCTTCTCTTTTTCTTCCTAATTTATATGAGAAACATATGAATTAGAGGCTGGCTACAAACAGTAACGGGGTCCAGTAAATTTGAGTAGACCCATGTCAAGTCACTATTCAGAGA
The DNA here is from genome assembly GCA_004027735.1 of Carollia perspicillata. Lineage (NCBI taxonomy): Eukaryota > Metazoa > Chordata > Mammalia > Chiroptera > Phyllostomidae > Carollia > Carollia perspicillata. Next base: position 20,989 of record PVKM010021364.1, read on the forward strand.
AATTCTTTATTTTATAAAAAAAAAATCCTCACCCGAGGACATTTTATTGGTTTCAGAGAGAGAGGAAGCAGTGGAAGAGGGGAGGAGAGAGAGAGAAAGAAACATCAATGTGAGAGAATAACATCAATCGGTTGCCATCCATACACACCCCAACTAGGAATCGAACCTGCAACCTTTGGGTGTTTGGGATGATGCTCCAAACAACTGAGCCACCTGGCCAGAGCTCAGAGAAATTTTTTTTGAATGAAAATGAAAATGCAGCAAACTCAGCCCTAAGGCACCAAAACAAGAATTGCCCAATAATTATAAGCATAATGGAAGAATTGAGAAAATAGGATATTGAGTCAAAAATCCTAATTTCAAATCCTAGCCCCTCCACTGTTCAGAGTGATCTTGGGCAGGTTAACCTGCCCTGTCTCAGAGCCTGTCTTGCATGGTCCTTGTAAAGATTAAAGGTAAAAATATATAAGGGGCATGAGACACATGGTAGTCTGTCAAAGAATGACAGCTCTTCACTCGTCTATTGCCACTCTCCTTTCTTGCCGTGTAAAAATCTAATGGCCTGTCTCATTAAAATATTTACTGTTTATATTCTGTAGATTATAAATAGGCAGTGATCCCCTGGTTAAGAAGTATGCACCCATGACAAGTTTAGAAACAGACTGGGGGGAACTTGAAAGATGTTGCCTGCAGGGAGACCAGCGCCACTAAACTGGGTCTGGTGTTAAGCCAAAGGGGATTAGGTGGCAGTTTCTTCACTATTTTTTCAATTACAGTTGAAGTTCAATATTATATTAGTTTCAAGTGTACAGCATAGTGTTTAGACATTTATATAATTTACCAAGTGATTTCCCCTGGTAAGTCTAGAACCAATCTTGCACTATACATAGTTATTCCAATACTATTGACTGCATTCCCTCTGTTTAACTTTACATCCCCATGACTGCTCTGTAACTACCAATTTGTACTTGGATTAATCCCTTCATGTTTTTTTTTTTTTTTAAATCCTCACCCAAGGATATTTTTTATTTATTTTAGAGAGAGAGGAAGAGGGAGAGAGAGGGAAACACTGAACCCAAAACCTAAGTATATCCCCTGACCGGGGATCAAACCCACAACCTTTTGGTGCACAGAATGATTCTCCAACGAACTGAGCCCCCCAGCCAAGGCAATCCCTTCACCTTTCATCCAGCTACCCAACCCACCTCCCTCCTCACTATTTTGAAGAAAGGTTTTCTAAGTAAATGAATCAAGAGTAACATAAGGAGAATGTGTAGACTATTTATAAGAATGAATTAAAACAAGTATGTATTAAAGTTGATACATTATTAGCTCAGGGAAAATTCCTATTATTATTTAAAATATGCTACCAGGCTGAGTACGTTTGTGGGCATTTTATCAGAGGTGCCATTTCAGGCAGATGAGAGCTCAGCCTCAGAGAGAGTTTCACAGCAGAGTGGACCCTGCAGGGTCCCCTGAAGGAGCCATGACTCACTGTGGTTTTGGAGTACGATTTGATTGCTATGAGGATGAACCTGATGCCAACTTGTTTCCCAGGGATTTTCCAATCATTTTGTCCTTCAGATTTTTATTAATTTAGACTATTCTTTTCTTGAACTAGTCATGTTTTTCTATAGATATGGGGTGGGGGGAGAAAGCAAGAGAGAG
>PVKM010021365.1:0-22663 GCA_004027735.1 Carollia perspicillata
CCCTTCCTTCCTCTCTCTCTGCCTCCACCTCCCTCTCCCTCTAAACTCAATAAACCTAGCATTGTGTGAGGATGTAAAAAAAGGAGTACACCCATATTAAATAAATATAGTTAACTGATATTTGACAAAAGAGCAAAGACAATACAATGGGGAAAAATGGTCTTTCAATAAATCAAGCTGGAACAATTGGACATCCATATGAAAATGATACAGCCACTTAGGAAGATAGTTTGGTCATTTCTTACAAGTTTGAAAATAGCCTCAATGTACATTTTGGCAATCGTACTCTTAGTTATTTACCCTATTGAGTTGAAGACTTGTGTTTATATAAAAACCTGTGGACAAATATTTGTAGCAGTTTTATTCTTAATTGTAAAAACTAGAATCATCCAAGATTTCTTTCAATAGGTGAATGGATAAACAAACAGTGCTATATCTGTACAATGAAATATTATTCAGTGATAAGAAAAATGGGATATTAAGCCACAATAAGACATAGATAGATTTTAAATGTATATTGCTGAATGAATGAAGTAATTCTGAAAAGGTGATAAATTGTATAATTCCAATTATATGACATTTCAGAAAAGGCAGAACTGTAGAGACAATAAAATGGCCAGTGGTTGCTAGATATTCAAGGGGAGAGGAGAGGTTTGAATAGATGAAATACACAGAGGAATTTTCAGGGAGGTAAAACTATTCTGTATGATAACTATAATGCTGGGTATTTCACATATGCATTTGTGAAAACCCATAGAACTGTGTAACAAAGAAAATGAAATTTAATGTGAATGTAAATAAACTATGATCTTAATTAATAATTTATAATTAATACTTATTCCTTAATTATAACAAATATATCACACTAATGCAATATATTAATAGTAGGGGAAATTGTGGGGGTTGGTGTATGGGAACTTCATACTATTTGCTAATTTATTTTGTAATAGATAAATTTAAAAGTCAACAGTTATTTAAAGGGAAATAATCCACAGTATTACCAATATTGTCTAACTTACAACTCTCTATGTGATGGAGAAAGAGGAGCTTTGTCATGTCACCATCACATCCACAGAAGCATGACATAACTTCAGGTGTTAACATTGAAATGTGAAGGAGTTATTTGAGGGATTGAGAGGAAATGTTTGAGGTTTGTATATCTTGGAAACCAGACTGTGTTTCCTTGGATGGAACTGAAACACTGAAGAAGTCTTGCCAGGCAGAGTAGAACTGTCTAGCCTGAGAGAGTCCTCGCCCCAAGGCTACCATATATCTTACTGTTCCATAGACCTATTGTTTCATAATTGAGCTGTAACACTATTGAGCTCTCTCCCAGCTGTGCTGTAACATAATTGAGCTGTTTGCACTGAATAAGTTTCCTTCACTGTACCCCAAATTGGGGATTACTATTGATGTCAAATTGGTGCCAATGACTATTTGTTGACAATATTCACTCCAAAACATCTTATCTCCATTTCACCTATAATCCTGAGTAATGTGAAAAAATGGTTTGCAGGTGATCTGCAATTCAGAAAAAAATGTTGAACTTTAAAGAAAAATTTAATTGTGTTCTCTTGACTCCACTTAATAAACTAGAATGATATATTAAGCATATTTTTAGCATCTAAAGTTAAAGGAGTAGGTATTATATTTAAAATGGTATTCCCTGCAACCTGAAGTTATCGGTATATTTCTTGTCATAAAATTTATCCCACCATTTGAATGTCTTCAGTGCCCTTGTTTCAGTCCTTTTATTTCAATTTGAAGTTAAAACACATTAGAAATTCTTAGGTACATAATTTATGGGCTATATACCAGAACATGCATAAATGCAAGAAGATATATATTTGGGCCTACTTATTTTAATGTCATACAATTTATATTTACTAGCACTATTTCTGTGAGTTAGCTATATACATTTCAAGGAGCCTTTTATTCCCAATGCTCAGCCTTTTAAAAATAAGTTCATAGCCCTGGCTGGTATAGCTCAGTGGATTGAGTGGGGGCTGTGAAACAAAGGGTCACTGGTTCAATTCCCAGTTGGGACACAAGCCTGGGTTGTGGGCCAGAACCCCAGTGGAGGGTATGTGAGAGGCAACCACACATTGACATTTTTCTCCCTCTCTTTAAAAAATAAGTTCATAAATGAGCATCTTAGAAATGTCACGGATGCTATATGGTATAATCTCCTAATTTCATGTCCTAAAATTCACTTCTGTATCATGAAAATAAAAAATGGAATTGGAAACTAGATTCACCATCTAATGAATTGTAGGCACTTTTAACATACCACTCCTGACATTGACTATGATCATGTGGGGACCTTTCTGATAGAGTAAGAAACTCTATAATTCAGTTACTTTGTGACTTAATTCTGCTCTGATAAGCAAAAATTTCTACAGTATCAAATTCTACCAATGTTATTATGTTGGATACTGTGCATCTCCTGTGACAGGCCTGAGACTATTTTGAGCTAGTTACTTACCTTAGTTGGTGTAATATTGTATTAATTGTTTGTGAAGCCAATGCTGGGGATTTTCTTAAACATTTATTTGTTGTCACATGAGGAAAAATATATTTCTATTCCAGAGATTGCTGAATACTTACTGGAGTTCTGGAGTTCCTGAACCAGCCTTTTTTATTTTAGATTGAAGACAGTGAATAGTATATATCTCTAAAATCCCATTTTTGCTATTTTAGTATTGAAAGCACATTTTTACCTTTGGTGAGTTAGTGGAAATATCTACAGATATTATGCTTGTTCAACAGTGGTAAAATACCTGGAATCACATCTCTATTTTAGCCACCAAAAGTCAATAGGAATCCTAAACTGTGATTAGCTAATTGTAAGACCAAGACTAGGGTTAAGAGAATGAGGTATACAGGACACAAAATTTAAGAGAGCACTCATTCTCAGGGCTTTACCTCTTTAAATTTTGTGCCCTTGGCACCTCACTGATGTCACCTTAATCCTGACACTGCCCAGTAGCCACATATCTATAAAACACTAAAACTGATCATAAGAATTTGGATTTAAACACAGTAAACTAAGAACCTGATTCATTTATGGACCACTAAACTGTTTTTGACAAACAACATTAATTTACCATTTTATAAAATTTTAAAGCATTTTAAAAAGCAAAGCAAACCATAAATTAAAATAACTTGTTGGATCAGTTCTGAGAGTAGCCAGGCATACATGTTTCCAAAAACTATTGGAACTGAGCCATGTTAGAGCATTAAAATATTTGAACCCAAAGGAAAATAAATTATGCTCATACTTTTTTGAGTTTGTAATTTCTTTTTTATTGTTTATCTGTTATATACATGGCAATAAACAAGCAGCTGTACATATAGGTTTACCTAGAATCAGTAGATTTCCCTGCTATAAAGTTTTATCCTTCTGTATCCCAGTATCCAGGAGGTGTGTGCTGGGGACTGCCCTTAGATTTGTAGATTTGAAAAACAAATAAAATACTATATATATTATAATATTATAATATACAATATAATATAATATAATATATAATGTATCATAATATATAATGTTATATATTATATATTATTATATATTATAATATGTATTATAATATATAATGTTATATATTATGTATAAATATATATAAATATATATATTTGTGATTGTATATTCCTGGGGAATATTTTTAGCCTCTGTAATTTTTGGTTTTATCATTGGAAAAGTGACTAATGTCTATACCTTAAGAGTATTAGGGTAATTAATGAAATATATTACCTTAATATAAAGCAACTAGCATGATGTCTTGTTCAATACATGATAATTTCTCAAAATGTTGTAACTATTATAATAAATGATGTTAATCATTTGTGAGGTGTGCTAATATGAGATGTCACTAAAAATAATGTTCTTGAAACCAGATTGTTTATTTTAAGTAAGCACTGCAAGGGAAAATGAGACAATGGAAAATGGTCAGTAATATTTTTTCACATGTATGCAAGTTCACTTTTGCATCATTTTCAAAAGCCCCTCTGCAAATGGAATATTTTTTTTTCCTTCAAGATAAGTTTCAGCACTTACTTTTCAGAAGGAGAACCTCTGGAAAAGGGATTATATTGCAAAAGCAGGTTCCAGGGAGAAATTTGTCTTTCATCTCTCAGGATGATGTATTGTAGAGAGACTTTTGTGGTAGAAAAGCACAAACATTTGTAATCGTTTTATCTGAAATAAACATGGTTAATTAAGTGTGATTGGCATTAAACAGCAAATATAATATATTTCACAACTTCTGCCCTGGCTGGTGCTGCTCAGTGGATTGAGCACTGGCCCATGAACCAAAGGGTTGTTGGTTCCTAACAACCCTTTCTGGGTTTATACCAGAATGTGCCCGGTCAGGGCACATTCCTGGTTTGTGAGTCAGATCCCCAGTAGGGCATATGAAAGAGTCAACCACACATTGATGTTTCTCTCCCTTTCTTTCCCCTTCCCTTCCTCTCTCTCTAAAAATAAATAAAGCCTTTAAAAAAGAGAAAGAGAAAATACATTTCACAACTTCTATTGTCAGGTTAAGAGTTGTCATTATTGATCGGTGTTACATTCTCCTTGTATATCATGTAGTTTTTCTATAAAGATCTCAACATAGAATTTGGAGCTCAAAGTTTCTATTCACTCCATCCAGTGACTAGTTTACTGCTCTAATTTTGGTTACCTCCATGACTTTGTAGAACTGACAACCTTTTATACCCTTTCTGATTGGAATGCAGTGTGTTTTTGCAATCATGGCAAATTGCAGTGGTGTGTGTTATTGATTTTACTTAATGAAAAACTTGTTACTCTCTTTTCTTTTAATAGGCTATTTGCCATAATTTTATAACTATAGGCCCAAGTTTCTTTATGAAGATTCTCCATACTTTGAGGGCTTAGGGCAGCACTTAATGTTACGCTGAAAATAATTGAAGCAAATTTATCAACATTGTCCCAAGAACTGTGCTTATAAACTAAACAAAGTCGTAAGTAATAACATTGACTAAACAGACTCCATTTCATGAATAAGCAATTCTCTGACAAATAGCGTTCTATTATGTGTGTGCTTTTGCTGTTTCAAGTACATGATAAGCAATAAGTATTTATTTGCCTTGCCATATCAGTCTTGCTTACTCCAATTAAGTGGAGATAGTGGAAAAAATTAGAATGTCACTTTCCTAAGATGAGACCTCTAGATCAGTGATAAATGTAGACTAAATTTATCAGTAGAGTGAAGGAAAGTTTGTTTTCCTAACTGATAGGTCTGCCTAGTGCCAGCTGTAAAGACAATTGCCAAGTCATCAAAATATCCCTTTGGTACTCTCTAACTACTCCTTTACTTTTTTTCACTTTTTCATATTCCCCAGTGCCTATGATCTGCTTCTAAGTTGCCAAATGTCTTCTTTTTCATGGAATTCTTTTTGCTTTGGATGAATTCTTCAATCCATCCCCCTCTACACTGCTCCTGACCTAAACTTTCCTCACCAAAATCACCTTCTATAGTATTCTGTTGTCTCTCAGTAAACTAAGAGATTTGATTGTATACTTGTGAACTGACAAAACATGGGCCATGATCTGAGATGGAATAAAAGCATTTCTCACTTTTCCTCTAAAATATTACTCTAGATCAGCATGATTGACCCAGAAGTATGTGTTATGCTAGGGGTAGTTTATGAAAGTATTAGAATATGAATGTATCGTTTAATAATTATTCTTGAGGAGAGAAGATGGCGTCTTGGTAAGAGGAAGCAGATTCCACTTCCTTCTACACATGGGACAGAAACGAGGCTGATCTATGGAGGAACAGAGCAGACAGCCAACAGTACCACAACATATATGAAGATAGGAGATCAAAAATTGTAGTGGCCATTGAAAAACCAGACGGTAAGGGGACTACTTTGGCACAATAGAGGCCTAGAGAGCAGCGTGGGGAACAGGGAGGCCACAAACCCAGCCTGGGGCCTGTTGGGCCAACCTCAGGGAGCTGGGTTGGCACTCCCTCCCTAGCTAGGTAGGGTTCGAGCAGCACTGGGGGGAAGACTGGATGCTTGAAATTTTAGAGATAAATTTCAAGGATTGAGTGGCAAACACACGGGGCCTGTGACATCCACACATAGACCTGGAAAGAGTGTGCGCCTGAGTGGCGTGACCACAGGGGGCCCTACCAGGTGCGCCTGCAACCAGGGGAGAGAGGGCTTTGTAGAGCACCCAGGGACCATGCCAGGATCCAGAGAGAGAGTGCACACCTTGGGTGAATGGGAGCCTGCACCTGGTAAACCTAGAGCAGGCGCCTGTGCAGCGAGAGACCGTGAGAGGGCTCCGATAAACCCTCGGGTGGTAAGAATGGGAGACAGCTCCGATAAACCCAGAGCAGTTGCGCGCATGCGATGAAAGACTGTGAGAGTGCTCTGATAAACCAGGGGTGGCCAGAGAATAGGAAATGGCTCCGATAAACTCAGAGTGGTCCTGCACGTGGACAGAGACTGGGAGACCCAGGGACCCAGAGGCCACATCTATAAAACCACCTCTCAGACTGCTGCAGCCAGCAAGAACAGAAAAACCAGTTTGACCAGTTTGAAACCAGCAAGAGGGGTTTTTTTTTGTATTGTTATTTTTATTCTTTTTTTGTTTTCTTTTTTCCTCCCTGGTGTGCAAGTGTGTGTGTGTGTGTGTGTGTGTGGGTGTGTGTGTGTGTGTGTTTGAATTTTCTACAGAAAATTTTTATATTTTAATTTTTATTTTTTATGTCTTAACGCTTTTTACCTCTCTTTCCTTCTTTCCTGTTTTATTCCTTCTTCCTTTCTTTCCAATTTTATCAACTCTACATTCCTCAGTCTGCTTTTTTTAAACACGCACAATGAGACAAAGAAAACTGGAACTGTGAAAAGACCAGAGTTGGTCCCAAAGAGGGGGCATCCTAACAGTTGAGACAGACAAATTTCACTTGGCTATTACAAGGAACCTGCAAGATATTGCATATCTGCATCATTATTTTTACCTTATTCTTACATCTTTTATTGGAATAATATTGTGGTATTCCCCTTCCTTCTGTTTAGTCTACTTTGATTGGCTGGTTATATTGTATCAATAGACAGGTTTCCCCTGTTCTCTCATTCATAGTGTGTTGTTAATTTACTGTACTTTACTTCACCTGTGTTCCATTAGCACACTACTGAAGGCCTGATACTCCTTATTCTTGGTATCTAGATTCCACAGATTATGTCATATGATTGTTGGTCTAATATTATTGTAAATAATAGCTGCTCCATACTATTGTAAATACTGCATGACACCCCTCCCAGATTCTATCCCACTTTACCATTTTCTGAACTTTATTACTGTAGTGGTTAACTCTATTCTCTCACACACTACACCTATTTACTATCATATATTCTCACCTTTCCTCAGAATCTGACATCCCACAAACTCGCTGCTTTCTAGAGCCAACTCACAATCCTTCACTCCCCAACAAGAGTCTTATCTTCATTCCACCATTTCTAAAAAGTGACTTGTTGGATGGTATATCACAGTTAATATTACACATAGCCAGAGGATTTTCTATCTCTTCTTTACCAGCTGCTACTGTAAATAACATAGAATACTCTCTTCCTGTCTTAAACCATTTTGCCTTACCCCTACAATTGATCACAAAGAAGAATAGGTGGAAGCAGTGAACACCAGGATACCTGAAGGAGACTGCACCACTGAATCTCATGGTTATTAAGCCACAGAAGCTCACACCATAAACCTCGGGAGCCAGAACAGATCAATTTAAGAAGCTGAGGCTAACAAGAAGAGTCTCACAAACAATGGGAAGATAAAGAAACAATCCCCAAATGAAAGAAAAGGAGGAAACCTCAGAAAGAATTCAAAATAAAATACAGGCAACTTAACTATCAAATGTTGAGTTCAAAGCAATGGTTACCAGGAAGATGCATGAGCTCACAACAAACTACCAGAAACCACAATGAACTCACTGTAAACAATATCAACATGAAAAAGGAAATAGAAAATATCAACAAGGGTCAAAAGGAAATGAAGAATACAATATCTGAACTGAAGAACACAGTGGAAGGAATCAAAAGCAGGATAGATGAAGCAGAAGATTGGATCAGCAAACTGAAAGACAAATTGAAAAAAAAAAACAAAACACCCAGAAAGAGCAGGAAAAGGAAAAGAGGCTCAGAAAGAAAGAAGAGGGATTAAGAGAAATACAAGACAATATGAAATGTAATAATATCTGAATAATAGGGATACCAGAAGGAGAAGAAGAAGAAAAAGGGATAGAAAATCTATTTGAAAAAGTAATGATGGAAAACTTCCCTAATCTGATGAGAGAAAAAGTTGCATAAATCCAGGAAACACAGAGTCCCAATCAAGAAGAACGCAAAGAGGCCTACTCCAAGACACATCATAATTAAAATGGCAAAATTCCAAGACAAAGAGAGAATCTTAAAGGCAGCAAGGGAGAAAAAGAAAATAACATACAAGGGAGCCCCAATAAGGTTAGCAACTGACTTCTCAATGGAAACGCTCCAGGCCAGAAGGGAATGGCAAGAAATATTCCAAGTAATGAGAACTAAAGGACTACAACCAAGGATACTTTACCCAGCAAGACTTTCAATCAAGATAGAAGGTCAAATAAGGAACTTTTCAGACAATAAAAAGTCTAAAAGTATACACCTCCACCAAACCAGCTCTGCAAGACATGCTAAAGGATCTGCTTTAAGTAAAAGAAGGAAAAGAGAGAGAGGAAGAGAGAGAGAGAGGGGAACACATGTAGGAAGATGACAATGAATAAGGTCCTGTGAATAATAACCTTAAACATGAATGGATTAAATATTCCAATTAAAAAACATAGAATAGCTGAATGGATAGGAAAGCATGACCCACACATATGCTGCCTACAAGAGATCCACCTTAGGACAAAAGACCTACACAGATCGAAAGGAAAGCGCTAGAAATAAATTTTCCAAGCAAATGGACATAAAAAATAGCCTGGGTAGCAATACTCATATCAGACAGAATAGACTTCAAAAAAAGGACCATAAAGGGGGACCCAGAAGGTCACTTCATAATACTCAAGGGAAGAATCCACCAAGAAGACATAAACATTGTAAATATTTATGCACCCAATGTAGAAACACCCAAATATATAAAGAATATCTTAGAGGACTTCAAGAAGGATATTGACAGCAACAAAATTATAGTAGGGGATTTTAACACCCCACTGTCAAAAATGGACAGATCTTCTAAGCAAAATATCAGCAGAGATATTGTGACATTGAACAAAGCCCTAGATGAAATGGACTTAACTGATATATATATAGAGCCCTTCATCCGAAAGAAGCTAAATATATATTCTTCTCAAATACACATGAAACATTCTCAAAGATAGACCACATGATGGGACACAAAACAAATCTCAACAAATTCAATAAAATTGAAATCATACCAAGCATTTTCTCAGACCACAAAGGATTGAAACTAGAAACCAAACCCAAGGAAAAAAACCCAAACACTCAAAATCATGGAGACTGAATAGCATGCTATTAAACAATGAATGGGTCAAGAATGAAATTCAAGAAGCTATAAAAAGGTTTCTGGAAATGAATGAAAATGAACTCACAACAACTCAAAATTTATGGGACACAGCAAAGGCAGGCCTGAGAGGGAAGTTCATAGCAATACAGGCCTACCTAAAAAAAAAAAAAAAAGAAATATTTCAAGCAAACAACCTAACTCTATGCCTACAAGAACTCAAGGAACAACAATGAAGACAGCCCAGAGCTAGTAGAAGGAAGGAAATAACAAAGATCAGAGCAGAGTTAAATGACATAGAGACAAAAAGCACAATTCTAAGGACCTATGAATCCAGGAGGTGGTTCTTTGAAAAGATAAATAAAATTGACAAGCCTTTAAGCGGTCTCATCACGAAAAACAGAGAGAGGCCCCAAATAAACACAATTAGAAATGAAAGAGGAGATATTACAACTGACACCACAGAAATACAAAGGATTGTAAGAAATTACTATGAAGTACTGTATGCCAAGAAATTTGAAAACCTAGGTGAAATTGAAAAATTTCTAGGAAAATATAATCTTCCAAAACTCAGTGAAGAAGAAGGAGAAAGCCTGAAGAGACCAATAACAGCAGACGAAATTGAAGCAATGATCCAAAAACTCCTGACAAACTCCTTGGACCAAATCGTTTCACAGGAGAACTCTAAAAAAACATTTAATGAAGAGTGAACCCCTATCCTTCACAGACTATTCAAAGAAATTCAAAAGGATGGAAGACTCCCAAACTCTTTTTATGAAGCTAACATCATCCTAATCCCAAAACCAGATAAAGACACAACAAAGAAAGAAAATTTCAGGCCAATATTGCTGATGAACATAGATGCTGAAATCCTCAACAAAATATTGACAAACGGCATCCAAAAATATATTAAAAAGATCATACAATATGACCAAGTGGGTTTTATCCCAGGGATGCAAGGATGGTTCAACATTTGAAAATCAGTAAATGTAATACACCACATAAAAAAAAGCAAAGACAAAATACACATGATCATATCAATGGATGCAGAAAAAGCATTCGATAAGGTACAGCACCCATTTATTATAAAAAACACTGAGCAAAGTGGGGATAGAGGGAGCATTCCTCAACATAATAAAGGCCATATATGAGAGACCTACAGCCCACATCATACATAATGGGCAAAAACTAAAACCTTTTCCATTAAGATCAGGAACAAGACAAGGTTGTCCACTTTCACCACTTCTATTCAACATAGTATTGGAAGGCCTAGACACAGCAATCAGATAAGAAAGGAAATAAAAGGCATCCAAATCAGAAAAGAGGAAACAAAACTGTCATTATTTGCAGATGACCTGATAGTGTATATAGAAAGTCCTATAGACTTCGCCCCCAAACTGCTCGACCTGATTAATGAATTTGGCAAAACAGTGGGATACAAAGTCAATATCCAGAAATCAAAGGCATTTTTGTATACAATTGATGAAACAGCAGAAGCAGAAATCCTAAATAACAAAACAAACATGCAAGCAAAATATAACCAAAGACATTGAAATAGAAAACAGGCTGAGAGTAACCAGAGGGGAGAGGGGAGGGAATTTCAGGGGAAAAGGGAAGGGGTCACAGGAACAAATATAAAGGACACATGGACAAAAACTGAGGGGGATGGAAATGGGAGGCAGGTGGGGAGTACCTGGAGGGTGGGCTGGGATGGGAGTAAAAGACAGAAAACTGTACTTAAACATCAACTAAAATAAAAAAATTAAAAAAAAGAAAAAGGAAGAAAAACATCCTATTTGATATAGCAAGAAGAAAAATAAAATACCTAGGAGTAAACCTAACCAAAGAGATAAAAGACCTATATGCCGAAAATTACACAACACTGAAGAAAGAAATCAAGGAAGACATATAGAAATGAAAACATATATTGTGTGCATGGATTGGAATAATTAACATCATCAAAGTGTCCATACTACACAAAATAATTGACAGATTCAATACAATACCTATTAAATTACCAATGGATTATTTCACAGACATACTGCAAACACTTCCAAAATTTATATGGAACCATAAACAACTCTGAATAGCTGCTGCACTTTTGAAAAAGAAGATCAAAGTAGGAGGGATCACGATACCTGATACTAAACTGTATTATAAGGCCACTGTAATCAAAACAGCCTGGTACTGGCATAAGAACAGACACATAGATTAATGAAACAGAATAGAGAAACCAGAAATAAACCCAAGCCTTTATGGTCAATTAATATTCGACAGAGGGGGCAGCAACATAAAATGGAATAAAGATAGCCTCTTCAACAAATGGTGTTGGGAGAACTGGACAGCTACATGCAAAAAAATGAAACTCGAGCACCAACTTACACCACACACAAAAATAAATTCAAGGTGGATAAAAGACTTAAATATAAGCCATAACACCACTGAAGTCATAGAAGAGAACATAGGCAGGAAAATCTCAGATATTTCATGCAGCAACAGTTTTACTGATATGTCCCCTAGAGCAAGGGACATAAAGAAAAAAAAATAAACAAATGGGATCTCATCAAACTAAAAAGCTTCTGCATGGCTACAGAAAACAGCATTAAAATAAAAAAAAGACCCAACTATATGGGAAAACATGTTCGCCAATGATACCTCAGACAAGGGTTTAATCTCCAAAATATATAAAGAATTTACATGAATCCACTCTAAGAAGACAAGCAACCCAGTTAAAAAATTAGCAAAGGACTTGAATGGACGCTTTTCCAAAGAGGACATACAGAGGATCCAGAAACACATGAATAGATGTCCAATATTGCTAGCTATCAGAGAGATGCAAATTAAAACTACAATGAGATACCACATTACACTGGTTACAATTGCCATCATAAACAAAGCAACAAAGAGCAAGTGTTGGAGAGGATGTGGAGAAAAGGGGACCCTAGTACACTGTTGGTGGGATTGCAGACTGGTACAACTACTATGGAAAACAGTATGGAATTTTCTAAGAAAACTAAAAATGGATGTGCCTTTTGACCCAGAAATTCCACTGCTAGGATTATACCCTAAGAACCCAGAAACACCAATCCAAAAGAATCTATGCACCCCAATGTTCATAGCTGCACAATTTACAATAGCCAAGTGCTGGAATCAACCTAGGTACCCATCAGTGACTGAATGGATCAAAAAGCTATAGTACATTTACACAATGGAATTCTATGCAGCAGAAAGAAAGAAGGAGCTCCTACCCTATACAACAGTATGGATGGAACTGCAAAGCATTATGCTAAGTGAAATAAGCCAGGTGGTGAAAGACAAATACCATATGATCTCACCTTTAACAGGAGCATAAACAATAAAACAAACAAGCAAACAAAATATAACCAAAGACATTGAAATAGAAAACAGTCTGACAGGAACCAGAGGGGAGAGGGGAGGGAATTTCAGGGGAAAGGGGGAAGGGGTCACAGGAACAAGAATAAAGTACACATGGATAAAAACTAAGGGGGTTGGAAATGGGAGGGAGGTGGGGAGCACTGGGGTGGAATGGACTAGGATGGGAGTAAAAGACAGCAAACTGTACTTGAAGAAAAATAAAAATTAAAAATATTATTATTCTTTCTTTGGAAGAATAATAAGAAACCTATCATGCATATCTGCGGCAAATGACATTAGAGCACTAAGTGTATAGAAAATACTTATATTTTTTAAGCGGGAAAAAAGGAGAGATAGAGAGATAGAGAGATAGAGATAGAGATAGAGATAGATAGAGATAGAGATAGAGATAGAGATAGAGATAGAGATAGAGATAGAGATAGAGAGAGAGAGAGAGAGAGAGAGAGAGAGAGAGAGAGATGTGAGAAACATTGATCAGTTCCATCCCATACACTTCCCAACTGGGGATACTTAATTTAATATTATTTTTCTCAATCTCCAGAATAAATATTTAAAAGTTGTTTTCAGAGTTAATTATGACCCGGTGATTTGTAACAGAGAAGGATTAAAAGAAGCTTGGAAGATATTTGACTTGTTGTGGTGAACACACAATACAATATACAGAAGATGTATTATAGAATTGTAAACCAGGAACCAATATAAAGTTATTAACCAATGTCACTGCAATAAATTCAAAAAATGAAAAAAAAAGATGCTTAGAATTTCAAATGGATATGGGGGTTTCCCTTGGGGGGGGCAAAAGCATTCTAAAATTACGTTGTGATGATGGTTGTACAACCATGTTAATATACTAAACACCATTGCATTGTATACTTTAAATGTGTATATTGTGTGGTATGCAAATTGAATCTTGAAACCCTGTTTTTAGAAGATATACTGTGTTCAAATAGCAGATATATTAATGACAACTCTAGAAAGGCTATAGACTATAGTGTAAATTGTAATTCAGGCTTTGGAATCAGAGTGACCTTGGGTTTGAATGTTTGATTCAGCACTCACTACTTGCATGATCCTAGGAAGTTACTTAAATTCTCTGAGCCTTATCACCCTATGAAAAATGAAATTATTTGCTCATGGCCATTTTAAAGACTGCGTAAAAGTTATGTATCTAAAGTGCTTAACAGGATATCTGGTATCATTATTATTATATCGATATATTATTTTCCAAATATGCCTCTCATTGTTTTTAAAATTTTTTATTGTCATTCTATTATGGTTGTCCCAATTTTTCCCCCTTTGCCCATCCCATTCCCCCCATCCACCCATCCCATCTGCCTCCTCTGCCCATCCCATTCCCTACTCCCATAGTCAATCCCCACACTGTTGTCCATGTCCATGGGTCATTCATACATGTTCTTTGACTAGTCCCTTCCCCTTCTTCCCATCATTATCCCCTCCTCCTCCCCTCTAGTTGCTGTCAGTCCGTTCCATGTTTCCATGCCACTGGTTCTATTTTGTTCATTGGTTAATTTTGTTAATTAGATTCCTCTTATGGAGACATCATATGGTATTTGTCTTTCACCAACTGACTTATTTCACTAAGCATAATATTCTTCAGTTCCATCCATGCTGTCACCAAAGGTAGAGTTTCCGTCTTTCTTTCTGCTCTGTAGTGTTCCACTGTGTAAATGTACCACAGTTTTTTGATCCAAGAACAGACACATAGATCAATGGAACATAACAGAAATCCGAGAAATAAATCCATGTCCATGCAGTCAATTAATATTTTACAAAGCACAAACAGTACACAATGGAGAAAAGACAGTCTCTTCAATAAATAGTATTGGAAGAACTGGACTGGCACATGCAGAAAATGATACTAGACCACTAACTTACACCATACACCAGAATAAATTCAAAATAGATAAAAGATTTAAATATAAGTCATTATTTTTTTGAAGATAACTGAACCCAGTTATTTCTATTCTCATTGCACTGGTAGAAAAACAGCAAGTGAATTGCTGAATGAGGCAAAATATACAAAACTTCTTTTATTTCTTGGTTTATTTTCCATATGTAAAATAATAATAGTAGCTACCTAGTGGAGGTTGTGTAAGGATTATGATAAATTAAATTTCACTTATAATGGGATTTACACAGCATTTGGCATGTAGGTGCTACTCAGTAAATGTCAATTTCATTTTTAGTCATCCCTAAGTAATACTTCATGTTTAACATATAATTTTGGTATCATCCATGTTCCCAGATAGAAAAATAATGAAGCTGCTTTATTTAAAGTATTTGACATTAGATACAATTCTGTCATTTATTTTTTCATTCTGTTGATAAATGCAAATAACAGTGGTGAATAAGACAGACATAGCCACCTTTATGCAGAAATTTTAATATTTTAGGATCATTTTCTATGAATAATAGTAATTGCTACTATATAGAAGAACATAGGATGTTCTGAGAGGTCAGTGGAGAATGCCTTAATCCAGAGAAAGAGATTAGAAAGTCTGGAAATGCTTCCCAGGGGAGAAATGAAACCTGTATTCCAGAGAGAAGGGAAAGGATGTTGTGTTTTCCAATGTCATTGCTCAGTAAGGTGTCAGGAATTCTCAGCATTTGAGTGCAACCCTTATTTCTGATGATTGTATAGGAGTTTGATAGTCCAGCTGTGTTATAAGGATAAATTGTAACTGATCAAATGTTCCCTATAACTGCCTTGACAGAGCAACATAAATTGTTTGGAAAATAATAATGATAAAATTGTCTATGGAGTTTGGGATGTGCAAAATGAGTTCTACCATTTGTACAGCTAGAGTGGGCCCAATTAGTGTAATTCTCCAAAGAGCCTAATCACTATCTTCTCCTTGTGATTCATGTTGAGCTTCACAGAAACAAAGCTGAAAGGGTAAAATGTTTTAAAATTATTTTACCCATTCTGCTTATAACAGGTAGTACAGGGGAATTCAGATATTTATTTTTGTGGCATGATTCTGTCATGTCTATCTTGTGAGATGAATGGGGAAGCCAGAGAACCACGTCTTCTATTAAGATAATTTATTGAAGAGCAACCTATAATTAAGTCTATGTAAACAATAACAAAATGAATGTGACTGGAATGTAATTAGAACAACGGAATATGGCCTTGTGTGTTCCTTCTGCTGTCCTGTAGTTATCACAAGATTTGTTTGAAGGGTCAATTATACAATGTAGATAAATGCACTTTGAAAATTACCAATATACAAAGTGATATTTCTTTGAGACTATGCTAGGATTATTAACAGGTATTTGGACAAAACAAATAGCATAAAATAGTTTCGTTATGGCCTATTTTTCAGGGTCCATACCTCTCCAGTATGGTTGACTACTTTTTTTTCATTATTATTTATTTAGGCAAAGGGATGTCATAAACAGAACCACACAACAACGAAAGCAAAAACACAAGTGGTATGAACCTTTACAGGGTAGTCACCATAGTACATTTGTCCTTACCATTTCTATAACTCAAAATTATCAGATGCCACAGTGGTATTTGGCATGTGTGGCTTGAGGTATGATACTTGATAATAAATTTAAAATGGAGTTACAAGTATGGACAATTATATTCTGGTAATCAAAGCAATGTAATTTTAGAATACACATTTTTTACACTACATTGAGATAGAACTGATTTGGCATATTAAAGACAAATCTATTCCTTTCCTAACAGTTAGGAATGTTAAATTTGAGAATAATTCTTGGTCTTTCAAATAAGAATTTTGTTTTGGTATTGATCCAGGAAGGAAGGATAACTATAGGTCATGTATATGATTGGGGGTTTGGATTTGAAATTATTTGTATCACTGTGATCAGAATTGTGTAACAGAAGTATAAAGTACTTATTTTTGAAAATGTTATCATGGTGACAAAGTAACAAGTTTAAAGTTATACAGACTAAAAAACCTGCTATAATTGGACTTAACTTGAACTGAATTAGGCACTGAATTAATAGTTCCAAAATGTGATGAAATAGTGAACATCATCCTGTATGTGGAAACACAGCCCTCTACATAACTACCTCAAATTTCCATGGATTAAGTCAGTCTCTTTAGAAGGAGAACCTGCTATTTGTGTAATAGTATAATGATCTCATTTTTTTTTTTTTTGGTGTGTGGGTTTTTGTTAACCTATCAGCTCTCCAAGACATGTGACCAATTTTATATTTCTTTTTTTAACCTCACCCAAAAATATGTTTTATTGATTTGAGAGAGAGAGTCAGAGTGAGAAAGAGGGAGAGAGAGAGAGAAACAGAGAAACATACATGTGAGAAATAAACATGTATCAGCTGCTTCTGACATATACCCTGACTGGGGATCAAACCCACAACCTAGGTATATTCCCTCACTGAGAATGAAGCTGGCAACTTTTTGGTATACTCAACGATGCCCCAACCAAATGAGCTACCTGACCAGGACCAATTTTATATTTCCTTATATGGTTTGCCCTTTCTCTTATAACTTTGTTTTGCCACTTTTCTGAACAATGTACTTTTGTTTGGATGGCCAAGCGATGAAGTTGTTGACTGTACACTGGAATAAACATTCTAAACATAAATTATATCACATAGACCAATAAATAAATTATTAAAATCTCTTGAATGGAAAAAAGTTACTATATGTTACCAAAATGTAACTAATTTTGTATATACTTGCAATGATTGCTTACTGTAATTCCAAATACCCTGTGCTTTAAAATTCACGTATGTTAAAGTAAAGCCATGTTCCTGAGATGAGATGTTTCATACTAAATTATATAAAAACTCCTCATCTATGAGCCTTGATTTCAGACTTTACCAATTGTGCATCTATTGAATTTGAGACAATGTGCAACAGAAAAGTATTTTTAAAAAAGTTTTGGTAATTGAGACAGAAAAGGGGAGCTATAAGCAAAGATAAAACAATTATAAATGTTTCAGGCTTTACAGAAAATATCGGTGTTAGAACTGGGAGTTTAGTGTGATAAGTTGATTGGGGTTTTTTTGTGTGTGTGATTTGTAAAATGTCACCAGATACTGCCAGCCTGAATGAGATTAAATGTGGGACTATATAGCAGAGAAATGAGCTGTGCTTATTGTCCTGTTAGTGTCATTAATTTCAACTTGCTATCAGCTATTGTGATCCCTCCCACTTTTTTCTTATTTCTCAAAATTACTGAGGCTATTTGGGGTCATTTATGGTTCCATATGAATTTTTGAAGTATTTATTCTATATCTGTGAAATATGTCATTGGTATTTTGATAGGGACTGCATTGAATTTATAGATCACTTTGGGTAGTATGGGCATTTTAATGATATTAATTCTTCCAATCCATGAACACAGTATATGCTTCCACTTATTTATTTCTTCCTTAATTTCTTTCTTTAGTGATGTATAGTTTTCTGAGTACAGGTCTTTTACCTCCTTGGTTAGGTTTATTCCTAGGTACTTTCTTTTTCTTGTTGCTATAGCAAATGGGATTTCCCCCGCCCCTGATTTCTGTTTCTGATATTTCATTTTTGGTGTACAAAAATGCCTTCAATTTCTGAATGTTGACTTTGTATCCTGCTGTTTTTCCAAATGCATTTATTAGGTCAAGTAGTTTTTTGGTGGAGTCCATAGGGTTTTCTATGTCTACTAATGTCATCTGCAAGCAGTGACAGCCTCCTTTCCAATTTGGATGCCTTTTATTTCCTTTATTTGTCCAATCTCTGTGTCTAGAACTTCCAGTACTATGTTGAATAGAAGTGGTAAAAGTGGACACCCATGTCTTGTGCTTGATATCGAACTGTATTACAAGGGCACTATAATCAAAACAGTCTGGTACTGGCATGAGAAGAGACACATACATAAATGGAAGAGAATAGAGAGCCCAAAATAAACCCATGTCCATATGGTCAGTTAATATTTGACCAAGAGGGCAGGAACATAAAATGGAGTAGAAATAGCCTCTTCACTAAATGGTGTTGAGGGATCTGGACAAATACATTTTAAAAAATGAAACTAGATCACCAACTTACATCACACACCAAAATAAACTCAAGATGAATAAAATACTTAAATGGAAGGTATTACACCATAAAAATTCTAGAGGAAAACACAGGCAGGAAAATTTTAGATATCCCACACAGCAATAGTTTCACTGACATGTCCCCTAGTGCAAGGGGCATAAGGGGAAAAATAAACAAATGGGGCTACATCAAAATAAAAAGCTTCTGCATGGCTAAAGAAAACAGCAAAATGAAAAGTGAACCAAGAGTATGTGAAAATATATTTGCCAATGATACCTCAGACAACGGTTTAATCTCCAAAATACATAAGGAACTCAGATTACTCCACACCAGGAAGACAAACAATCCAATTAAAAAATGGGCAAATGACCTGACCAGATAATTCTCCAGGGAGGACACACAGAGGGCCCAATGACATACAAAAGGATGCTCAGCAACACTAGCCATCAAAGAGATGCAAATTAAAACCACAATGAGATACAACTTCACACCAGTCAAAATGGCCATCATAATCAAATCAACAAATAATTGCTGGCGAGGCTGAGGAGAAAAGGGAAACTTGGTACACTGTTGGTGGGAATGAAGACTGGTGCAGCCACTGTGGAAAGCAATATGGAATTTCCTCAGAAAACCAAAGATGGGGCTGCTTTTCTACCCAGCGATCCCACTGCTTGGAGTACACATACCCTAAAAATTCTGAAACACCAATTCAAAAGATCCTATGCACCCCAATGTTTGTAGCAGCACAATTTACAATAGTGACATGCTGGAAGCAACCTAGTGCCTATCAGTAAGTGAGATAAAAAAACTGTTGTACACTTACATGATGGAATACTATGCAGCAGAAAGAAAGAAGGAACTCCTACCCTTCACAACAGCATGGATGAGGCTAGAGAGCATTATGTTAAGTGAAATAAACCAGGAAGTGAAAGACAAATACCATATGATCTCACCTGTAAGTGGAACCTAATCAACAAAACAAACAAGCAAACATAATATAACCAGAGACATTGAAATTAAAAACAAACTGATAGTAACCAGAGGGGAAGTGGGAGGGGATAATGGGGGGAAAATGGGGAAAGGTTTTGCAGGAACATGTATAAAGGACACATGGACAAAGCCAAAGGAGGGTAGGATCAAGGGTGGGAAATGGAGATGGCTGAGTTAGGGGGAGTGGTGGGGAGAAAATGGAGACAACTGTACTTGAACAACAATAAAAAAGTTAAAAATATGTTTTATAGATTACTTGCCTTTTGAGAAGCTGTGACAATAATGTTCTGTAATAGTACTATACCCTCCTCTTCTATGGAGAACAGGATGACAACTTCAGCAAGGAGGGGGATGGAGGACTGGGTGGGGGTGGTATTGAGCAGAAAATAAAGAAAGAAAAACTCAGACATGGAAAACAGTGTGGTGATTGCCAAGAGGAGAGGGAAGGTAGAGGAGGGCATAGGGAGGATGAATAGTGATGAATGGAGACTTGCATAGTGAACATGCACTACAGTGAACAGATGATGAGTTCTGGAATTATACACCTGAAAACTGTATAATTTTGTTAACCAGTGTCACCCTAATAAATTCAATAAAAAGGAAAAAAAGTAACTTCCTATCAAAAACACCAGTGATATAATAGAATATTTCAGAGGCCCAACAGTTAAATTATTTAATTTTGGTATTCTGTTTTTTAATGTATTCAACTATGGTAATATTCCTTGAAATACATGTTCAAATGTAGTCCTATCATACTTCTCAGAACATACTGAAAAATACTACTCTAGAAGTATTTCCATTGTCAGGACAGTACAGAAAATATATTGTAAATGACATTAGAAACAATGGTTAGACATTTTGAGAGCAATAAAGTGTACCTTTACCTCACTCTTTGCCACAAAATAAATCCTAAATAGATTAAATTTAAGCAAAACCAGAAATGACCTATAAGAAAAATTAGGTTACTATTTTAATAATGTTATGGTGATGAGGAATCTCACAAATATTATTCCTAAACTGGAAACTATAAAGGAAAACATTGAAAGAAATATCCACATTCAAAAAAAGCACAGGAAGAAACAATAAGAACAACAAAGAGGTCAGTCTTATTTCTCAGCTACCATAAACAAAGTTTTTTAAAAAGTTGGCACATACTTGTTAAATACATGGCAGATAATGAAGTAATATTCTTAATATTAAAAAAGCACTATAAACTACTAAGAAAAAATCAAACATACCCCAGAAGAGTGAGTACACATAGTCATCTAACCAAAGAAGAAGTTGAAAAGGTCAAGAAAAATGGAAAAAGTGCTTACTATTTCTTATGTAAATGTAAATTAAAAGAATGAGATGTAATTTTTTATCCATAGTTATGGCAATAAAATTATTTTGGCACTAACAATGCTGATAAGCTATGGAGCAAACAAACATGGTGGACTTTAATAACAGTACAGATTGAGAAATCCATTCTGGTGGCCAGTTAAACATTTGATATGAAAATTAAAATTTTGCTGATATTTGTCAGTTATTTCCCAGAAAGACCAATTCTTACATTTCTTATTAAATTTTTGTCTAATTAATCTATGGATTTCATTTCACTATTTCTTCTTATTTTCTTAGGTTTGTCTCGATTTTTTTTTCTTAAATTTAATGTTTGCTTCTGTCATCTCCATCTTTCTTACATAATAATAAATTTAAGAATGTTAATAATTTGACTTTGTCTCTTAGTAAATCTGTTGGCACATACAAAAAGTTTGATAAATTCTGATATTTGCTTTTGTTTTTGATATTTTATAACACAAACCACCTTTATTATTTCTCTGAACTTTACTATCTTAAACTATTCTGTGCCAGAAGCCTGAGTAATTTTTGAAAAAAGTAAGCCCTTGAATAGCATCCAATTGCACTTAGGATAAAATCCAAACTGTTGCCCTGACTGGTGTGGCTCAGTGCTTTGAGCACCAGCCTGTGAATCAAAGGATTGCCCATTTGATTCCCATTCAGGGCACATGCCTGGGTTGTGGGCCAGGTCTCTAGTAGGGGCATGTGAAATGCAAGCACACATTAACGTTTTTCTCCCTCCCTTCCACTATGTCTGAAAATAAATAAATAAATAAATAAATAAATAAATAAATAAATAAATAAATAAATAAATCTTTTAAAAAATGCAAACTGTTTACCACAGTATCTATTGACCAGAATAATCTAGCTACTGCCTAAAATTCCAACTACAACTTGGCCCACTCTCCTCTTTTCTTTCCACAGTACATCCAGATTGTCCTTCACACAGTGCCTTGAGCATACTAAGTACATTGTGCACATACCCTCATTTGTCTTACATGGTGGACTTCTAATCTTTCTTTAGGTTTCCCCTTAACTATTAAACCTTCAGGTTTTCTTTATAACAACACTTTATTTAAATATCTTATTATATTTTATTTATTCTCTTTATCTGTTTCATGTTTTGCCTGAGAAAATTGGAGGTGTTTATTTTTTACTATAACCTTTCAAAAACATACAGTATAAACACAGGAGGAAATAAATTATGGTGTAGAGATCACTGTGTTCTGTTTTTTTTCTTTATAACAACCAGATATAAGCCTAATAAGGACAAGGATTGTGTCTATTCTTTTTTTTTATTATTATTGCATTCTAAGCTAAAGAGATAGAAAAGAGAACATTTTTATTTTATTTTATTTTT
>PVKM010021366.1:0-22642 GCA_004027735.1 Carollia perspicillata
TGATCATGCAGCTCCCTCACCCCAGCCTAACTAACAGAAGATTCACTGACACTGTTGTTATCTGGAAGTGTATCAGATTCATGAATGAGCCTTTAGAGGAGATAAAGAACCCTGAGGATCTCAGGTAAGTGCCATCCATCCTCCTGAGCAGAAAGTGCCCTGCCACCTGGGTTTGAACTGTTACCTGAGATTTATCGTGACTAACACCAGAAACTGCCTGCATTTGAGAGACTTTAGGTAAAATGTGTATCACCGATTGCATCATTTAAATTAAACTCAGTACATTTGAGTATAGTTACTGAAATAGTTTGATAAATTGTAAGTATGGACTTCAGTGGGCTGAGAATTGACACTGTCTTGGCATCTACGGGAACATGCTCTGCATGGGAACTAAGTTGACCAGTGATGGACTGCAGGAAATGGAGACATGTGGAGAAATAGCATAGGGGATCTTATTAAAGTGCCTTATGCTTAAGAAAGCAGTAGACTTTGGCTGCAAGAAACCAGAGACCATGCCTGTAGGGTGCTACATAGCTTGATAAGTGTGACTTGGTGATTTTAATTTGCCAGATTGCTTTTTGGAGTACTTATTGATATATGAGTTTTACAGTCTCAGAAGTTTTCATTCTTTTGGGTTTGAGTTAGCTTTGACAATTTATCTGCCATTTTTTTACCTGTCCTTTGTCTTGGTTCTATAGATCCATCTCTCCTCCCACACAGTCACTATCATCCTGTACTCAATAACTGCCCACAGAAAGATTTGATGAGTGAAAATGTGATTTTGCTTTTAAGCCCTGCAGAGTTTTGAATTATCATTGTGTATTGCTACATGACATCCCTCCTTCCACCCACTCCCCCCAACATTATTACTAACAGGACAGCAATCCATCAATCTTATCTGTGTATCAATGAATGAAAGCCTAAGGGAAGAAAGTTTGCCTTTTGGAGAAGAGACTTAAAAGTTCTTGTGTCATTTGCTTAGGGGCAAGTGCCCCTCTAAGCCCCCCGCCCCCGTCATCTCTGAAACTTTTTTTGGGGGGGTGCAAGGATGAACTTCATGCTTAGCACACCCAGTTACCCCGGAGGCAAAGGTCTCAATGCAAACCCATACTGCAAAATAGGACCTTAGAGACCACTGACCACAATGGTTTCATAATTTTGTAACGATAAAAATGATATTGACCTCAAATTATTAGTAGACTATTAACTTGCTACTTTGAGGTCTGTTACGGAATACTGGGAATAATCCCAGACACACACTGCATCTGTTCATTAACATCTCGTAGACATTCAGCTGTTTTCCCTTGGAGATGTTCAAACCCCAGTGGAGCTTCACTGACTTCTCATTTACTATGTTACCTTTGTTGCTGTTAGTAATATACATACACTAGAAAACTGAAGAATGGCATATTCCCCTGGTCCTGATACATTAGGCTATATTAGCAAGAACACATTCTTGCTCTACTTAAAGAACTGAACTGCTTTGTTTGTTTGTTTCTTCTGTTTTGATGATGAGTGGAACATCCAGATATCTAGGCTACTTAAATTAATGCATATTTATGATAACTATTAATGCATATAGTGATCTTTACATGCTTTTTGTAGTTAATGAATATTTTGCATCTATTCATACATAGAAAAACTCTGAGTTCAGTCACATTGTTTTTCCTGGGATAATTATGGAGAAAGTTGATTTTAATACTTCTCATATTTTACAAGTAAGGAAGATAACTTTGAAGCCTTCTTTGGGAGCATAAATTTTGATTCTTCTCAACCAGTAAGGCTCTGTGGTTCTGATTACCATACATTAGTTAAAATTCTTGGGAACAGTTTTTGTACAATGTTGCCATTAAAAATTATGTTCACCTTTCTAAAATGATTTACTTTTTTTCCCTCAACTAATAAATGAGAGAGCATATAGTTAAACAAGGGGATTACATATTATTCTGAATAAAGTGATGCTAATCTAATATTGAAAGATTATTTATTTGTTTTATATACAGATATGCCTTCCTCTGTAATGTTGTGATTTCAGTATAATTTTCTTGATTCCCAGGTACCTTAGAATAAGGTAAAATTTATGATTCAATACTACTTTTTTAGGTTGATATTATAAGCCATGTTTAACTTTAGAAAAACCTTTAACATAATATATTTACAAGATTTATATACCTTAAAAATAGTGCTGGATTTATTATATAAATTAAATATTTTAGCATTTTAATGCTATTTTCATGTATTATTATGAAAATACATATATTCACTAGTCATGCCTTATTAATAAATAATGAAAAATTTCTAGACCCATGTAAAATGATGCCAAATCATATATAGTCAGGTTTTATGATTGAGCATAAGGAGTTAATAATGTCTTTGATTTTTTTTCCTTCATGCTCAAAGAGGGAAAAAAAAAAAGACCTGGTAGATTAGCAGTGAGAGATTGTTTGGGAAGAAATGAAGCAAAACTGAAATAAAACAGTGCAAGCTTGTTTCTGTTTGGCGGCCACACACATTGAGAGCCCAGCAGATCTCCTAGAAAGAAAAGAAAATTTCTTGTTTAATTTTGGAGTAATTTATAATAGATTGTGTATGTTTTACTCTGTGTGCTGTAGCATAAGCACCATTATTTAAGAATGTTAAGAAACCTACAAAGGCTGAAAAAGTATTTTTTTTCTTCTAGTATCAAAACACCTTATTAAAAGTTTTATTTTTTGAAAAATTTCAGCCTTAGTGGAAAAAACTATTGCATATGTTTGTCAGACAGTTACTTCAAAAAACTGTATGTATTTTTGAAATAAAAAAAATATGTACGTATATCCAAACCTGAACATTTTGGTAGTTTTATTCTTCATTTATAGAACTATTTTTCTTGAGTATAATATTACTTATACTTATATATCTTTTTAAATAGTTAAATGATTGGAGGGTTTCCTCTTTCTCCCTCCAATCTGGTTAACATTTTGAAAGATGGTTAACTGATTTCTTTTTAAATGGGTTTATTGAATTTATTGATTTTTAATCTAAGCTTTCTGATCAGAAGTAATAGCATAATATTTTTAACAATTTGTTTACTGTGATTTTCCATTTAGTGAATAGATTAGTTTAGATTAAGTGCAGTAGACATTATAACTACCATACCAGTTACTCTATATATTTTTATTTATTACCTGAAAAGGGGCATAGGGTGATGAACGAACTAAAGACTAACTCGCAATAATCCAGTGAAACTCATCTTTCAATTATTTTTATAATTTTACTTTTTCTTTTTTTTTAATATGTATAATCAGTGACACTTGTTTGGATATCACATTATTTCAACTCTTGTTAGTAAAGTATTTATTTATGTAATCTCTAAAGAGATTATATGATATTAGAGAATAATATGTAAGTATTGTAGCTACTTGATAACCCGAACTGTGTGTTTTCCTTAATAGTGATTTTGTAAATGACTTGTCCAGAGTTAAGTCAGTGCCCAGCCAGTGAGTGCGCCTGGAGAAGGGTGTATGGTTTCTGTGGGGGATGCTTACCAGGACACTTGATGCCTGAGGTGCCATTAAGGAATGCATGACTGATTGCCAAAGTAGTTATTAATTATGCAGGATGCAGAGAACAAAGCAGCTCAGTGAACGTAGAAGTGGGAGGGAGGAAGGAGGAGGGTGGATATTTTTTCCATCCCTTCTAGTGTTTGCCAGGTTATTTTACTGTTAATATCAAGTAAAGAAAAGTCTTAACTGAAGGCCAAATTTGCTTTTTTGTTCAGGTTAAGAAAAATTCCAACTAACTCTCATCAAATTTATTGGTTTACTTTCTTAAGGGAGTAAAAAAATAAGGCAGCCTGTCTGGAATAAAAATACCAACAGCGATATCAAAATGCTAATCCCATAGAAAAAAAAATCAGTGTCAAAATGTACTCAAGATTTTTTAAAAAAATTATAAATCTTTATAACAAAAACTTCTACATTGCTATATTACTATACTAAACAGATTTTAGCAAGTGAAAATTTATGTTTAAAACTTTCAAAATATATTTGTATTTACTTTGCAAGAGAATTAAGAAAAAAAACAGTGCTTAGAATTTTTTGTAGTATGTAGAGAAGGAAAGACGTATTTCAAGTACTGTATGCCAGTACTATAGTCGAAACACTTTTTGAATGATTTGATTTTATTAAAATGTACAATGTACTTGTATGATTTTATGCAGGAAGTCTTGAAATGACATTATTTTATTGCATCAAAGAAATTATACAATTGCTGAAGAGACTAAACTCTTACTTGGCTAAGAGCTGTTTAATATATTTTTCCACCTAACTTCCAAGCCGTGGGCACATTGCTTTCTTTCATGTGAAGATCATGGTCCTCCTTCCATTTCTCCTGATTCTTTTTGTTCCAGTAAATCCTTAACATCTAAGAAAGAATTTCACAGATTGTATGATTTGTAGTTAGAAAGAAAAAAACCACCTGGTACCACTGCAGAAATGGTAAAAGGCAGACAGACCATTTTTAATTGATATACACAGATGTTGTAAATAAGAATTTAGACTAATTGAAGCTAGACATTTTATTGATTCATATTTTATATTTAAAGGCATGAAGACTAAAAATGTTAGAGTTAATATGGCAATCTAAACCCAGTGGAGAGAATTGTTCTCCAGAAATAAGTTCGTTGCAATTTTAAATGATAAACCAATACTTTTCCTTCAATGTACCCATCTATTTTCTTGTTAATTCCTACGATGTTTACTGAAGAATATTTGATGAGCCAGTTTGTTGTGAAAATACTCAAAGACATATTTGGTGTTGCTCTGGGTTTCTAAGAACTTAACCTTGTTTTGGAGAAAAAATATACACATACCTATATAAATACAGTCTGTGAATAAGTGTCATGTAAGTGGTTTGGAAAGATTTTGAGAAGAAAGAGAGGCAATTGTTGAGAGCGGAGGGATGTATGTCATAGCTCAGATTAAAGAAAAAAAAAAAACACAAGCAATCAAACAAACAAAACCCCTGGGAGTTAGCTGGTATAAATTTGATATCAAATATATTATAAAAATCTCTCAAGAGATTATTAAAAATGCATATTATCAGATGTCAGAGATTATAATTCTCTCTGTCTGGAGTATTGCCCAGTTATCTGCATTTCATCAAACGTTCTTGGAGATGCTGATACAGAACGTTCCTACGTTGAATTAGAATTCGCTCTACACTGTAAGCTGACCAAGATGCGGAGAGTTTTACTACAAGATGTCGGGGAAATATTTTTCATATTCAGACAAACATGAGTATTTTATGGAACAGATTGGAGACTCTGCGTGCATATTTAACAGCTAACATACCCATGTGTTCTCTATTTTTCAGGATTACAAAAAGAATGGGACTTTCTCAGAGAATCAGATGGATAGATTGCAATTTTTAGTACTTGCATTTATTGTACCGACTTTCCTAAGCTATATATTAAAGCCTATCAATTTTGTCAACTGTCAGTATCTGTTACCCGTGGAACTAGGATGAATAACAATCTGCCTTTCCTAGTTTAACGGCAAGCTTGTCTGATAATTCACAGATGGCAGAGTGCCAGCATTGAGGCACAGTTCTAGACTTGATATTCATTCGTTCTACATCATGATAAGATACTGTCAGTAAAACAGGATACTTCCAACCATTAAGAAATAGTCTTTATGCTCCTCATACTCTTTTTTTTTTGCCTATAATTTTAATTTTTGTCAGAGTTACAATTGCATATAGTTTAAAAGCAAATATTTTTCAGGTTTACAAAAATAGCCCTTGCCCTAACTATTCTCATACTCCAGGGAGGAAAGCACTTCCAGTTCTTTTAACTGATTCTTTTAGAATTGACCTCTGTACTTTCAGATAATATGCTTTTGTTGCTACTTCTTGATTCTTTGGTTTTAAAATTATCTATGAACTTCACTCACTACATACCCTAAAAGATGAGGCTTTCTCTCACTCTCTTTTATCCACCTGACTGCACCACACCTGTACTGTCCATCACCCCATCCTCTTTTAGGTCCTAATTACATCCAAATCCAAATTCATTGTTTACATTCTGGTGGCCATGTGATCATTTTTCACAGCTGACCCATGAAGTATACTATGACTACATTTCCTTTCCTGACCTTTTTTGGTTTTGTTTTGTTTTCCTTAGAGCTCTGCGTTGGTGTGTGTTTGGTTGGCTTAACTTTATATGTTTATACATTCACATATATTTATTATCGATTCATCCCCATTCCTCAAATTGTGTGAATCACTTCTCAGCGCAGTCAGACACATTAGGATTTCTAATGATTTCATTCCCAGAAGCAATTTCTGGTGGAACGCTCCAGTCGACTGCAATTTGGACCGGTTGCCCTTTAGACCTGCTGCACAGCTGTCATCCTTGGGGTCTCCCTCTGTCATCATCCTCAGTGTTTCCTTTGAAGTGTTCTTGCATTTGATCCCTCCTTGGCAGGAATTTGGGTCTTCCTCGGTCTTCCTTTACTTCCTTGTTTAGGAAGAGAGTAAAATCCCCATAAACTCACTGAGATAAAGGAGCAACAGAGATAAAAAACGTTGTGGCCTTGCATAACTAAACATACTTTTCTTTGCCTCTGAAACATCAGTGAATACTTGGCTAAGTCTAGAGTTTGAGCTGGCCACTTAGAGGCTTACTCAACATTATGGCATGAGGATGAGCCTTGCCAACCTTGATCTTGACCGTATGATGGGCTGACCTGGTCTATTCCCTAAAGATGCCCAGATTTCCTTAATCTCTTTTCTAAGGGTGTAATCCTTCCTGCAAGTTCTCTAAAATGGGAGCTGAGTGGATTAAGTCAGAGTCTCAGCATTCAGTATAAAATTCTACTTTCTCCATACCCCTGTATTCAGAATATCACCACTCTCAGCTCAGTTGGGTTTCCTGGTCCTTAAGTCCTTGGTTTTATTCTGTTCAGGAAAGAAATCTGAATAGGCAATGTTGGTCTTCTGCCACAGTAGGAAATAGATTTTGTGTGTCTGACAGCTTCATAATTTTCAACCAGTCCTTGTTTTTAGCCACATTGTCATCCCCACTTCCATAGGTGCATGATGCCACCAGGTCCCAGAACTTTTGGGTTGTTCTTTCATGTAAATCAGGTTGCTTCTTGATTTTGACCCCTACTGAACTTTTTCAAGTCCACAGATTCAATGACTATATATCTACCTGCTTATCATTTTCCAAAATTTAATCACTGTTGCCTCCCATCCAATTTCCTTTGGCCTTAAAGGACTATGCATTTAAAAAAAAATAAAATCAATCATTTTGGGAGAGAACAGAGCTAAAATGACCATCTTTTTATTTTTTTCCTTTATTCATATATCAATGTCCTTATTAAAGGCTAAGTTTATGTTTGACTTAAAAATACGAATATACTTTGCAAACCATTGAGGACATGGTACAGTAGTTCCCCCTTACCTACCTGAGATACTTGCCAAGATCTCTGTGGATGCCAGAAACTGCAGATAGTACTGAGTACTATGCACTGCGTATTTTCTGATACATTCATACCTGTGATAAAGTTTGTAAATTAGACACAGTGGGAGGTTAGCAACAATAACTAATAGTAAAACAGAACAATTATAAGTTATTGTAATAAGAGTTATGTGAATGTGGTCTCTCTCTCTCTCTCTCTCTCTCTCTCTCTCTTTCTCTCAAAATATCTTATTGAGTTGTATATACAGCGTAGATACTGGACAAGGGGAAGGTTCACATCCCAGGCAACAAGGCACATCATTTAAAACTTAGGAATTGCTTATTCCTGGAGTTTTCCATGTAATGTTTTTGGAACCATGGTTGTTCGCCAGTAGCCAAACCTCTCTAAGGGTAGCCGCGGATTAGTGGGAACTACCGGAAGTGCCAGGTGCCGTGCTCTCTAACTGGCTTTCAGGAACAACTCTCCATTACCCTCCCATGCCAGATAAAGTAAGCCCCTAGAGAAGCCATTTTGCAGATTATGGTAATACTATGTTTTCTTTTTAAATGTTAAGATGTAAAGATAAGACTAGATATTGATTAGTCATTCAACGTATCCTCAACTCTGTTTTAGTATCATGTCTCCTAATGTCTACTAGGACATCAGCTGTGATTCATTCATTATACATGTTGTAACCAAACATCATGTAACCCATACATCTGAGAAAGTGATATCCTCATAAAGAGTCTCCACAATTGATGTATTGAGTAATGCTATTAGTTTATTTGAATGCTTTGAACATTAAAACTAGAGCTTTCAGAAATTTTTCTATCTCTTTAACTAACATCATATACTTGCACTGTTACTTATTTAAGATTACTTTGAAATCATGTAAGTCTGATTTTATCTATAACCATCAATTTTTATATGTTCTGACAGTCTGAGAAAAACTGAGTGGTAAGTGCAAATTAGTGTTAGGTATTTCTGAAGAGGTTAATTTTTGAAAGTCAAGTATATTCTAAACATATTTTAGAAAGAAAGTGCTTAGTGATTTCAACTTGGAAATAGCTGAATCAGGCAGAATAAAATGAACATGAATTAAAAGCAGTGCTAAACTTGATGGATGCTTTCATGTCATTTCAACCCCCCCCCATAAGGCAATATTATCACCATTTTACAGATTAAAACTCAGAGAAGGTCGCACACTTGGAAGTGAGGATAGTAATTCATGTTTTCCTAATTATTTAAAGCCAGACTGCTTCTGGACAACTTTGGGAGACAGAAAGGTCATTGAGGAAAGAAAAGCAAATACAAGACTTTCACCATCTTTGTTTTCCCTTTTAAAACACTTAAGTTTTATTCCTGTTGATTGTGATATAGATATTTGAGAATCTTTGAGAAGTTGGTGAAGTAAATGAGAATTTACCATTTTTGTGTGAGTGATAGTGGTAATAAATATTGGAACTTAGATCGTCCTTTCTTCACTCACTTACCTTTAAAATGCAGACGAGACATAAGCTCCTCTAAAAGTCACTTTCAAAATAAACACAATCTTTGAAAAAAGTAAGAATTCACATAGAGTCAATATTTCGCTGTTTCACTTACCAATCAGACACTCACTATTGAAAAATTACAGGGTTACTTGTAAGTATCCTAGCAATCTTTTCAGCTTCAAAGAATTTTTCAGATTGTGCCATTAAGGACACTTGGAAAAATGTATACAAAGAAATAGGAAAATGAAATGGACACAAGACTGAATTGGAAGTCTAGTAAGCATCTACTTAATGTGTCCTTCTGAAATGCAAAAAGAGTCCCTGCATCTTTAGTTTGAAATTATGCCATTTGTGCACAGTATCTGTAATATAATAGGCACTCAGTAATATTTAAAATGAACGGAAGAGGAAACACAAATCTAAGGAATAATATGCCTGGGGAATGCCACTTCACAGGTGTTTGCAGGGTGACTGCAGGTAGGCAGGCCACCAGAGGCCCCCTCTGACGGAGCCTGGGAGGCACTTCCTGCACCAGGTCGTCTTTGTGTCTTGGCTCCTGGGCAGAGGTCTCCTGTCTGCCTAGGTGTTTCCACTCTAGCTGAGCAAATTCAGCTTTTGTTTAAAAGTGAATAAAAGCCATTATGGAAGTACCTGGCTAGTACCTTTCCTTGCAAGTAGTTGTTCAGAAGAGGGATTAAGGCTGTCATCTTTGTCTTAAACGACTGTATGAATTGTGTTTAAGTACTTCCAAAGCAGGTTTGCTTAAGAAAGCCAAGGTTTATATTAAAACTGTTTTTTTTTATTATTATTCCTTTGGAAGAATAATAGGAAAGCATTGAAGTGGCAATTATCTGAGTCTCTAAAATAAAACCTGAGAAAGGAAATGGAAATAAGGGTGTATAGCTTCAATTCAAGTCTGATACCTCCTCTAAGAGTCTGCTTTTGAACTTTCCTAGCATTGCTAAAGAGGAAATGCCTTTTTCCAGAAGAATAACATTCTGACAAGGTAAAAAAAATAAAATAAATAAAGGCATTTTCCTGCCGGGTACAAGTTAATGAAATAGCATTGAGTAGAATCAGTTGTTTTAGGTAAAGACAGGTGAAAAGACACTGAATTGTTCGATGGAGAGACACTGCGTGCCAGAACTTGACTTCCAATGCCTGAGTGAAGTGGGTTTTAAATCATGACACATCCTTTGGATGAGATTCTTTAGATGTCACCTCAAATAATCTGACACAAATATTTCCCTTTCTTTTTGGAATATTATGAGTGATGCTTCATGGTCTTCTAATGCCATTACTGATAAAAGTAATAAAAGGAACTCCCTTGTCTACCCAGGCATAGAGTGTTTGTTTTAAAGTCAGGATCCCTTTCAGACTGGGTCTTCAGCAGGGTACTGACTTCTCTCTGAATTTAATGTTCACATGCTGCTTAGTCACCTTTTGGAACTCCTAAATAGTTTAGTATTTTATGTATTTTGTGCCTACATGTCAAGAGGGGTACATTTGACTAGAGTGTGTAATTGTGATTACAATACTGATTTGAAGGCATGTATTCTCACTGCCCATTGAAATCGCTTTTTACAAATCTTAGGGCCATGCTTTTCATTTATCTGCAGGTTATGTTTTCTCTTCCAGTAGAATTTCTAATTACAGAAAGGGCTTGGCAGTCTCCTGTAGCTTGCCTTAGTCTTTAGCTGGCATGAACGGCCTGCATAATTCCATGTCACTGAACAATATAAAGATATCAAATCATTAAAAGGACTTTTGGTCTGATAAGATCTTGGACCTTCTGTTGTGTTGCCTTTTGCATCTGGTTTTTACTTTTTTTATTGATCTTGTCAAAACTGCCAATATGCAACTTAAATAAATATTCAGTTATTTTACTTGGAGATATATTTAATTTTGTATTTTAATTGTAAGCTGACAAAAAAAGCCCTAAATCAGCCTACCTATATGAATAATAACAGTACACACCATTCCTTGAATTCCTACTATTATATTGTATTCTTGATATATACCATCTCATCACTCTTTGTCATAACTCTATGAGAAATTACCACCATTTTACCTAGGAGGAACTGTGCTCAGAGTGAAAAAAAAATGCAACGTGTCTGAGGTTTAGAGCAAATAGGAAAAATTATAGTCAAACCATGAATTTCAAACATGCTATATAATATCTCCTAATCAACTTTTGCTCAATAAGAAGATTTTTTAACATTTTATTTTGAGATCATTGTAAATGGACATTCATTTGTAAGAAACATCCAGTGTACTCTTCACCTAATTATTCCCAGTGGTAATACCCTACCATAACTATTTGTAGTATGATATCACAGCCTAGGGAAGGACATTGATACAATCCACCAACCTCAAAAATAAATTCTGAAAAATGAAAATACACACCATAGAAGAGATTAAATAAAAGTGCTATATGAAAAGACCTTTATAAATAAAAGTTAAAAGAATGTTTAATTAATACATAATTTAAAACTCTTTTAAATGGTACAACTAAGAATAACAAGTAAGAGCATGCATTTTGTATCAGGAAATGGCTTCAGAATATTAATTTAGGGTAGAAGGAAAATTTTTATTCTGAATTAGGTGAGCTTATAATCTTCTTTATCTAATATTTTAAAGCGCAGTACAGAACCATTTTTGCAGCTTAGCATAGAACACCTATCATAAATTAAAGATTACAAAATCAAAAAGACTACCACAAACCACTTTTCTTGATGTGGGATTCATAGTGGCTGTGTGGAACATAAATAGTCACTATAAATAAATGCATGCATCCGACTTTGCAGCTTCTGGAGCAGAGATTGATGAAGTTTTAGGATGCTAAGAGCTTCAGATACAATCTATAGCTTTAAACTGATGTCAAGATTCAGAACTGATTGCTTAAAAAGCCCTTCTTTTCTCTAGAATAGATTAATGACTTTAGTGCTACTAAATCTCTTCTCATGCAAAATGTATATAATTTGCTTCCAACAGGTATAGTATGCAGGAATATTTATATATACCACATGTAACTGTACAATATGTAAAAGTGAAACTATTTCAAAAGCAAAAGACAGTAAATATGTGTGATTTTTTTCAAGGTTTTTTTAATTTTTTTTCTTTTTTACTTTTAGAATTCAGTGGAAGCCAGCTCATGAACATATTGGGGACTGATAACTGGTTTGTTAGTTAACTATTGAGGTAGAAAAATTATAAAAATGATACATATAATCTGTAAGCATTTAATTAATTTCATTGCTCTTCAGTGAGGGCCAAGACCTTTTCTTTAAGTAGGGATATGCTGATTAAAGTTCTGCTGTATTTCTTCCAAAAATTGTATCCAGAATGCCTTAATTATGACTTTCAGCTTGGGTTTCTTTAAGTAAAAATGAGAACTGAAAGATACCTTTTAAAGCCATCTAAGCACAGAGTTCTTCTAGAATCTTACAAGATTTTCTCTCCTATATTTTAGAGTTGTCTCTCATACCTAGCCAGTTTTTTTAATAGTAACTCATTTTGTATGGAGTCCTTCCAAAGCATTCGTCTAAGTTTTCAAGAAGAAAACAACTCATATTTGATTAGGTTACATGCTATTTACATAATATTTAAATTACAATAACAGATATACTGATAAAAGTAGTTCTGGGAATGAATACAACTATGCCCTGGTTAAGTGTTAAACTCAACTGGTGGAAGAAGGACAGATAGCATGCAGTGCGATGTGGGTGTCATGGGTCAGCATGCTTTGCATCTACGGGACACTTACCAAACCAAGAGGTCAGTCAAGAGAAGGTCAGTTCAGATAATGGCTGTTGTCCTTTGATCATTGTTGATATTGATAATGCCTGATAATGTGTCACTGGAAAATTGTAAATTAAAAGCATATGGTCAGTAGAAAGGTAATTGGTAACTGCCTTGGTATGTATATCAAAGCTAACAATATGCCTGGCATGGTATAGACATTTAATCCATTTTTATTCTCTTCCTATATAATTTCTCCAGTGATTTACCTGTATTATTTTTCAAACTACAAGACTATAGTGTGGATACCTGGAAGTTACTTGGAGTTTGGGAGAGTGAGTTTTCTACTAGTGGGATAGATATCCTTTATACAGAATTCCAGATGAAAATATATGAGAAGGTATTTTTATCTTATTGAAAAAGAAAAATGGCTTATGAAAAATATTTAGTATTCACCAAAGTAAGGAGAAACAAAGTCCTTTCTTTCCCTCCTTCCCCTTCCACTCCCTTCCTTCCTTCCTCCCTCTTTCACTCTATTTTTTTTTTGTTGTTTTTTTCCTACATACTCCCTCATCCTAATCTACTTCTTGACTTGTCTTTACTTGTCTTGACTATTTTGTCTATACTTTACCACCCGATGCTTACTTAGGAAAATGCCTTGCTTTTGGTTTTTTAACTCTTCTTGAAGTTACCATGACTCCTTACTTTAAACAAGGTATTTTAGTACTACAGGCATCCTCTTCTAACACAGTGTTTGCTCTGATTTGACCGTCTTCTTGCAAAAAAGAAAAGGCGTGGCTGAGTTTGTATGCTACAAGCAGCAAAACTGCTTCAGCTTCCCCAGTGTATCACAGCCCCAGACCCCGCCCCCGCCTGCCACCCCTGTGACCATGAACAGATCAAGCTTAAAATGGGCCCTGGTTTATTTTCCATACAAGCTATCATAACACACA
Source organism: Carollia perspicillata (assembly GCA_004027735.1). Classification (NCBI taxonomy): domain Eukaryota; kingdom Metazoa; phylum Chordata; class Mammalia; order Chiroptera; family Phyllostomidae; genus Carollia; species Carollia perspicillata. The sequence continues at coordinate 13,633 of PVKM010021366.1, forward strand.
GTCCTGAAGGCTTGAATGTAAGTGTTTTATGATACAAATTATGTCTTCTATGTTATCAATAGCATTTACTCCTCTAAGATCTTGGTGTCTACTGAGGTGTCCTAAGCTTCTTGATTATTGACCTTGACCAAGATTTGTTACTGAGGCTTCACTTGTCTTTGTGTGGCCTAGAGTGCTACAGATCTGACTTGAATTCTCACTCTTCCACTAATTTACCTGCACAACCCAGGGCACGGCTCCCTAACCACAGACTGTGAATGACAAAAGTTTCTGCCTTACAGCATTGTTGTGAGGATTAAATACCAAATGCTTAGCTCAGTGTTTGGCAGGCAGTAGTGAAAAAATGTTACCTTTTTTTAAAGGTCAGATTTACTGGCCTGTTCTGATTCCAACCGTTCTCTCTCTAAATTAGTACTTTTAAAATTTTCTGACCAAGACCCCACCATAAGAAAAATTTTACACCATGATTATTAATGCATGTACACACACATGCACTACACACATGATCACATTTTAAATATATATGCATATGTATGCATTATGAGATAATACTTAATATATGAAATCGGTGTTATTTTCTTTTCATTTTTTTCTTAAGAATGCTAGTCACAATGTATTAGGTTGATTTCACAATCCACTAAATATGTCATAACTCAAGTTGTAAAAAGTCTGATCTAGATTGTGAAAGATGGATCATTTGTAAATGAAAAAATACGTATTTTGGCTATTTCACTTGCTTTTCTGGAAAATTTTTGTAATGAAATATGTAAAAATCCATTCTTAACAATCCCCCAAATTAATATTTAAATAAACTTCCCCTTAAAACCTGCAAAACCTAAACCTGTGAAAATAGATTTTAGAAAATCTGGATTGAAGGTCTTTTGTCTGCGTTGGCCTATTCAAAGCTTACTCCTCTTAAGAACTTACCCTTGATGATCAATTTTCAGAATTGTGCTGATGTTTTAATAATCATAGGAACTATTTATTGGAGGCTTCCTATATACACTATAATGTTAAAATGGACAACTTGTTTGCAATGAAACACTATTGGTGTTTACCTGCCAATCTTTTAAAGAATTCACCAACCTTTTAGCGCATGAATTTAGGGTTCAATTACTGGTGTTTGAATCTAAAGCCAGAGTCCACCTGCCCTCATAAACTGTTTGGTGCCAGGGGGCAAAAGCCAAGGTGAAGGAGATTGCTTCCTGCCTGCCCTCCGGCTCTCCTTACATCTGTAGTGAAACCGAAGAAGAGGCCAGACAGTTTATGGAGAGATGTCTCAGGGTGGTGCTTATCAAATGCGGGAGTGTGGAATTTGTTCTCTGTGTTCTCCATGGCATAAATGGAAACACAGATTAAAGGTTTTAGAAAGCATAGTTTTTACTGTTTGGACAGGTCTCTGGGCTTCCTGAACTATGCACAGTACATGAAATGGGGCCTTTGGTGGTGTTTACTCTGTGTATTAATGACATTTCTGCCTGAAGATAAAACATCTTTGCTAAAACTAACTTGTCACTCAATTGAGACATTTTGCTTGAGAGATGCTATAGTTTCACAATATTTCCCTGCTCGTGCAAGCTCACATTTTCCCCTGTGCTTCTTATGTTTGCCTATCTTGATGTGTTTGTTTGTGTTTTTTTTAAATCTGCTGTGTGATTTTCACCTTTGTATTGCATCTGTGTAAGGTCACCGCTACAAACATTTTTTAACACTTTCAAAACACTTAAATTGGGGTATACGAAATGCTAAATTACTACAGCTAAATATTCTTCATGGACTGCTATTTTTATGTTTCAATGTATTCCAGATTGGCTCAAGTGTCTCATACACACACTGCCGTTTTATTCATATTATGAATAAATTATATTAATACAATTGTATTTTCCTTCAACATATTCAGAGGTGGATGCAATGAAATCTTTATTTTTTTATCTTTTTTATGAATTGTAAATTATTAACATTTATTAATGGGTATTAACATGTATTTAATCATTTCCTCCCCACCCACCCATCCCAAATGTTCTACTTTTGAGAGCATTAAGAAGTTCAGCCCATTGTCACTTTGTTTTAAGCATAGACCAAGATGCTACGCGTTTTTCTTGACCCGTGGGATTGAGAGAAAATATGTACAGATGTTAACCATGGTGAAACTACTTTTGATATATCCCTTTTGATCTCTATGAATAATAAACGGAGCCTTTCATTAGGCATATCAAAGTTTCCAGGCCTTCCCGTAATAGATCGGAAAAAGTCGATGGCCAAGTGGAGATTAGGCTTTCAGGACCATGCTAAGCAGGTACTCCATCGTTGCTGCCATGGCATGTGTATTATGCAGTACTTCCATGTTTTTAATGTTTTAAGCTGGCCTCTGTATTGCACCTCTGTAATGTTACCACCTCTGACATATTTCATTACTTTTAGAATAATTCCGCTGGAGTATACATAATGCCACATAATTGATATGTAGAACTTAGTTTTAAAGCCTTATATAACAAGTAGAAAACTCTTGTTTGCCCCGCTTTGTATTTAGCAGATTTCCCCCGGTTGACACATGAATGAAGTCTTCAGATTTCGAGCCTTATTTTAAATAACCCTTTTTAGGGACATATCGACAATAGTAATTCAGTTTTTGGCAGGGATGGCTGCTGTTCATCTGCATGCCTCGTGATGCAACACTGTCTTCTCCACCATTGTATTCTCACTTCCTAGCAGAGTACCTGGCACACAGTAAACGCTTCAAATTTCAAGTGAATGAAGGAGTGCTAAATATCTTCCATGGATGCTCTGGGGGCAGACAGATGTTCCTGTGGCAGCTAATAGCACAGTCTTTAAGTAGCACTGGCTGGAAACTTGCCAGCCTTAGCATTCTGTGTGGTAAACCGAAGTCCTGATGCCAGAAGCCAGGAGTAGCAACTCTGTGCCCAAGTGAATGCTGATCCTGGGAAAACCCTTGGTGGTTTGCCTGAGAAGTCATCATCACCTTCATGGTGTAAAATTGATGCTCACACAGGAACTGCCGTTTAAATGTGGAAAAAGAGCTCAGGCCATATGAAGTAATAAAACGTGGCCAAGTTCTCACCCTGTTAATTAATTTAATTACCTATGTCTTACTTAATATCTATGCCTAAATTTATGCCATGCCTCTCAAATTATATGTACTTTCACATGCATTAACATGTTTATTTTAATAGGTAATCATTGTACAAAAACTCAGTAAAAATTGGTATAAATTTCTGTGTTTAATTCTTGAAGCTCCTATTTTTATTTAGAAAATATGGGCTGGGTAGAATTTGCAATACACAAAGCAGTGTATCCTGGTGGCCAATTTAGGGCAAAGATTCACTTTATATTATTAATATTTGAATATTTTTACTCTATTCAAATTTATAGAGTTTCAAAATTGGAAGAAACCTTTAGTTTTGCATTTTTCCCATCTGATTCATAATCCCTTTGCTTTTCAGACAAAATGATTTTGTGACTTTGGCACAAAAATTACGAATTTGTTATCTTTTAGCTATGGAGGCCGCTCCATATTTAACCAGTATTGCTTTTAGGAATTTATTTCTTGTACTAAGTGGAACTCTTTCTTCTCTTAACTCCCTCCTACTGGTCTTAATCTTTCCTTTGAAACTGCATGCAATAATTTTATGACTTTCTTTTAAAACTACATGCAATTATTTTGACATTCTCCATTACTAATCACTCAGTACCATATAAAATGTATTTATACCCATCACCTAATATTTTTGAGCTTCAAAACAACCCTGTAAATTAGGTAGCTTACATATTATTATCTCTGTCTTATAGATAAGTACTGTAAAACGCAGAGAAAATAAGTAATTTGCCAATGATCACACACAGAAAATGATTGGTGGATCCAGGGTCCATGCCCAGATCTCTGATTCAAAGTTCCCTGTTCTTTCCATGGTCATGTGTTGCCTCAAAATACCCTTTTCAGTTTTAAATTCTTGACGACTTTAAACAATATACGAACAAATATACTTTAAACAATATATAAACAAATCACTTTCTCCCTTTTGTCAGCAGTTCTTCAAGTGACCTAATTTTCAGTAAGGGAAGCTTTTGTGGTGTGTGTACATGTCCATATATGCCCACACAGAGCTTAGAAAATGTTCACAGGCTCTGCTGGCTACATTCATAAAGTATTTTGTGGTTATAGCCAGTCTTTGCACCCCCTCCAGTAAATACCTTTGTTTTATCTGCATCTTCCTGTATGAAAAAATTTACATATTTTGAAAAATAAATTTGTATTATCGTTTACCATTTCAGAGTGCATGCTTTCCAAGTGAAGAATTGTGGGACTTGTCCTTGTTTTATACATTATTGTTTAGTGAAATCAGAAACACTTACTTTTGGGACAGCTGTTTAAAATTCAAAAGTTTTCTAAGCTTGTCAGGATGGCCGAGTGGTCTAAAATTCAAAAGTTTTCTATCCACAGTCTCTCTGTATTTGGATAAAGGGAAAACCTCACATCTTACTGACCTCATCCAGTCTGCTGTACAGGAAATAGTACAGGAAATAAATGCTTTCAGGTTGTAGCAGTGGACTCAATAAAACCTAAGTATTTTCAAAGTTCACTGAGAAACTGCATTACCCGGTTGACACAGGATTATACCATGTGCTGAATATCAAAGAAAGAGGTTAGCCCAGTATCAACAATTATATAAGTTTGCACTTTAAACCCCAAAACAACACTAACCACTTCCTAGACTGTGAAAAGCAGTAACACAAGCTGCAACCACAGTTGATCAGAGCATGTAAAACCACAGTTGTGCTGGTACTAGTATATAATTATTTCCATGCACTCTGCATAAAATCATCAGAAGCCAGAAAGTATTTCCATAGCAGTGAACAGGAAAGACATTTAGAAAGATAAATTAAAGTAACCATTTCTGAAAAATGGTTTTAAAAATGTAGCATTGTGTTTATTGCATGCATATTAGTGTTATCAGAAGATTATTTAAGTCTGATAATAATCTTTAAAGCTAGGATTTATCTAAAACTATGTTCTTTATGCTGAAAGTTTCAAGTTCCTCACGAAGTTAATACTTTTAACCAAATATTCTCCTTTGAGGCTGGTGGAAAAAAGGATTAAAATTAGAATTTTAATTTCAGCTTTGTTTTTCACCTTGAATAAGAAGTAACATAATGAATTCATTGTGGAGACTAAATTAGACAAATGCTGGATTCAAATAAAGATGTTTGACCTGGCTGAGTTTATGATTCTGAAATTTAACTCTTTTTATAACTAATGTTTGTATCTGTTTGTCTTTCAAGATCTCTAAAATAAATTAGTAGAGACTCCTGTTGAATCTCTCATAGTCACGCTCTTAAAGGGTCTCAGCAAGTCCCACTGATCCCAGAACTCTCTGGAAGTCGCAGGCATTCTGCAGACCCTGGGCTCACCACTGGGCTTGTGCCCCGTGTTTGTTCTGGGCTTTTCTCTGCCCCCGTCACTGCGGCGTTTGCCTACGTTGAACCTTAATTTTTGGGACCCTTCACCTGAGATTACTGTCAAGGTCACCAGAATTACAAAACACCCAACCACAGAATCGCACCCACACACCATGAATGGTGTCCACGAAGGAAATCCTGCTGTCAGTGTAACTGAAATGGCATTTATTTTAGATTGCAGTGTTCTGTGGGGCTGCCGGGCAGTCGTTCTACCGTTAACTTGTCCGTCCTCCTTCCTCCTCTCTGAGACTACCAATTTACACTTCCTTCTCTCTCTGCAAGCCCCTAGAATCATTTCTCCCATCCCCACTCTCAGATGATAATGTTGCTTCCTTTCTCACAAGAACACAAGCAATGAGAAAAGGACATGCACAAGCTCTCACCGTGCTCTATACCCAACTGTCTCGTGGTGCCTGCACACCTAATCTTCCTCCCTGCGGCCTTGGGGAATCAGATTCCTGCCTAATTTCATCTCTGCCATCTCCTCTTGCCTGTTTCTACTAGGGGGTGCTCCACACCCTCCTCTACCCTGCCTCATCATCGTAACTGTTTTTTGACTTTCTCTCTATTGGTCAACTCCCCTCAGCATGCAAATACATTATTATTTCTCCCATCTTAAAAGAAATAGGTCCTTCTCATGATTCCACATCCTCATTCTACTTCCATTCCTGTTCTCTGTTGTCCTTGTCAGCATCTCCTCGAACGTTTGTTTTTTTTTTAATGTTCTCTGTCTCCAACTGGTCTCCTTTTATTCTCTCCTAAAGTCATACTCATCAAGCTGTTAACCCCCACCACTGCACACCAAAATTGCACCTGTTAAGGTGTCCAGTGAAGGCATAGTGCTGAATCCAGTGAAGGAGCCTCAGCCCTCCTACCAGACTTGCTCTCAGGGTTGGACATAGCTGACCCTTTATTTCCTCCCACGGTGCACTTTCCCCCTGGTTTCCAGACCACCACACTCTCTCCACTTTCTTCCTACCTCACTGACTGCTCCTTTTTAGCCCCTTTACTGAGTTCCCCTTTCTTTCTCTGACCTGGATTTATGGCAAGGTCTCTAGGGTTGTTCCCTTTTTTAATCAAGACTCCTTTATCTAGACTTAGAAACCATGGTGCTAACCTCTTCTGAATTAACATTCATTTGTTTGGTGATCTCATCCAAGCCCATGGCTTTTTATACTATCCATAAACTATGGGCTCCCAATGTATACATCCAGCCCCTATATCTAACCAGAAATCCTCACTTGGATACCCAATTGAGGGTTGTCTCCTCAACCTTTCCGTGGGTATTATTGCAACTACCCGCTAAGTGCCTGCCTATTGCCACCTTTGCCTTTCTGCAGTTGAATTTCCAGTATGGCAGTTAGCTTGCCCCTTGTCAAATATTCTTCAAATATTCTTTTGCTTAAAACTCTTCATTGGCTCCCCACTAGGGTTGCCAGAATTAGCAACTAAAAATACAAGATGCCCAGTTAAATTTTCATTTCAGATCAACGATTATTTGTATACCTTTTGCACCATACTTATACTAAAAAATCATTTGTTGTTTATCCAAAATTCAGATGTAACTGGGCATCCTGTATTTTACGTTGTAGTTCTACTCCCCGCCCACCCAGAGTAAGTTTTCAATTCTTACAGTGACCCTAGAAGGTCCCACCTTACCTGGCCTCCTGCTCTCTCTGGCCTCCAGTTCTGCCAGTGTTCCTTCCTTGCTGTTCCTAGAATATATCAGGTGTACTTTCTGCCTCTGATTATTTGCCCTGATATTCCATATGCCTAGGATAATCTTCCTCAGATAGCCACATGACTTACCTTCTCATACTTTTAAAGTTGTGCTTGAATATCACCTCTCATTAAAGTCATCTCTCTCTCTTTTATCCCCTCCCTGCTTTACTTTTTTCTGTAATGTATTCTGTATGTTTATAGTTTTTGGTCTTTTTCTCCCCAGTAGCATACATGCTCCACAAAGGAGCGATATGTATTTATGTTCACTGCTGTGTCCAGCCCATATTACATTTTTTGTACATTGAATAATTAAATGAATATGTATCATGCAAATGGTCCTTGGATAATTAAGAGCCTATTAGTTATGAATGTACCTACTTAGCTATATGGTAATAGTTTCACATTTTTCTCTCTTCATTACCCTCTCTGAAATCAGATGAAGCAATGCGGATTTTTAGAGAGCAAGGTAGGACTGAGGAATAAAGATGATTCCGGAGCATTAGACATGAAGAACAAAGTATGACAGAATACAGGAGTAGTATAAAGAGCAAAGAAAAGAAGAAAAAAAAATGTGGGAAGGCACCCATAAATTGACCTTGAGCTTTACTAAACTTCATTGTGACTTTGCATCTTCTGAATATTTTAGCTTTCCCTGATCTGTGCTTTAGATGCTACATGCAGAAAGTACTGGTTCTTTAAATAATCCTATTAGTCCATCCTGGTGGGGAGAATTTTACCTTCTGTTTTTAGACTCACGGCTCTTTCACTTGTTCTGAGAAAGCTGTCCAGTAATCCCTTTACTTAATGCTAGTCGTTCTCCTTCAGTAGGTGCCTGGAATATCCGAGAGAGGATTGAAGTGTCTATTTTTAGGGTTTTATTAAACTTAAGTTAAGGAACAACAAACAAGATCTTAGGCTGGTTGTCCTTTAGCCTCTTTCCTTATGCACAATGTAAATGCCTTGTTTGCTTTATAATTTAGCTCACAGAGGCAATGATATCTCCAAGCTGTTAGAGCTCATTTCTGCATTGTTCTCATGTACACGGAAAGTCATTGACAGTATAATGAGCTATTGTTTGTACATATCATATAATTTCTTCAACCATCTTTCATGAACAGCTAAATTTATTTTAATTTTACTCTTCCCTTTTAATATCATTACAATGGGTATTCTTGGATGTATCTGTGATTATTTTCTCAGGATAAAATTCTGAATATGAAACTATAAGAGCTTTGAAAATGGGAAATGTTAATATTTGTGGAAAATATTGTCAAATCATCCTTCAGAAATGCTGTGACATTCTTCCTCTTCCATACAGTTCATGAACAGGACATTCTTTGCTCTATCTTTGCCACAGTGCTGATTAAGTCCCCTCTATCTTCAAATTCCTTTTCTTCACTAAGCCTCTTCTTTTCTGATTGCAAATATACACAGATTTATCCCCTTATTATATTAAGCCTTCTTCTAATCTTCCATCTCATTAACCCATTTTTCTTTTTTTCTTCTTTTTCCTCCCTCCCTGTCAAACTGAATGAAATGATTTCTACTCACTGTCTTCATTTAGCCTCCTTTTCTTAAAGGCCTCTTTCTTCCCTATCTACTTCAGTGAAACCTCAATATATCTAAGGGCACAGACCGCTTCTTTAGTAACTACAGTGGCCTATTCTTATCCTTCTTTCTTCCTGACTTTTCATCACTTTGATGTTGCTATCCATCTCCGTGGCTTAAAACACGCTTCTCTTTTGACCGCTGACTCACCGATGCTTCCAGGGGCTGCAGGTCCTCTTCTAGCCTCTTTCATCTGTTTCAGGCA
>PVKM010021367.1:0-22610 GCA_004027735.1 Carollia perspicillata
AACTGCCCATGTTTGTGAACTATAGAGGCTGGTCCAGAATGTGGCAGGGCCTCATTTCCTAACATATATGACATTAAAAGACCCATCACTGAAGGAGAACCTACAGAAGCTGAGCTATGTCATGCCAACTGTGTGCTACTCAGCTCCTTCAGGGAGCCCAGAAGGCTCAGCTCCAGGTTTGGTCCATCTGCAGTGGTTCAAAGAACCCCTCCCCTCTCCTACAGCTTCAAAATTATTTGTCTACCACATGGTGGAACAGAAGGTCTGAACTGCCTTAGTCAGAACATTAGGTCTGCTACTCTGCAGTGATAGGAAAGTTACTTTGAATCAAACCTTAATTTCTTTATCTGAACACTGTAATGTCTGCCTTGAAGAGCTGCTGTGGAGACATATGGATGTAAAGCTCTCATCCACACTGAACTTTAGTCATAGGAATGGCTCTTCTTGCAGAAGTTCCTGGAGACTTGGATTGGACTCGAAACAGAGCCCAGATTGGTGCTGCCTGATAAGAGGAAATGTTTCCACTCAGGGACGTTCCCACCAGGCTGGAAGGCGCTCCTGAACTGGGTTTGGTTGGTTAGTGGGTTGTTTTGTGGAAGAAGAATAGTGGCAGGGCAGGTTGAGTGAGGACACTCCTCAGTCTGGCATGGCTGATGGGTACCGGCCTCAGTTCTGCATGAAACTATGGATATATATCCACATTCCATGACATGGGATGGTAATGCCACTTACAAATTGATGAACTGTTTGGGGCTCTTAGGGCACCTTTAATATTAACATATGCTTCCATATAGTCATTTGTATGCCAGTGTAAGAAGAAGGCATTCAACATTCTGGGTAGTACCACTAAAAACAATACACGGAACAGACCGACAGCTGTCAGAAGGGGTTGAGGAGGGGGACTGGTGGAAAGAAGGTGAAGGGATTAGACAAAGAACATATATACATAACCCATGGACATGGGCAACAGTGTGGGGACAGCCAGAAGGAAAAGGGTTGGGGAGTGGGAGGAGGGGCATAAACAGGGTGGGAGGGAATGAGGGCATCTGCAATAGTGTCAACAGTAAAAATAAAGAAAAAACCAACTTTTGTTTTTTAAAAGATTTTATTTATTTATCTTCAGAGGGGAAGGGAAGGAGAGAGGGAGAAAAATATCAATGTATGGTTGCCTCTCGTGCATCCCCTGGTGAAAATTGGCCTGCAGCCCAGGCATGTGCCCTGACTGGGAATCGAACCGTGGTTGTTTGGTTTGCAAGCCCATGCTCAATCCACTGAGCTACACCAGCCAGGGCAGAAAAACAACTTTTTAAAAAATTATGCACTTATCAAAATTTTAAGTTAAGTAAAAATAACATTCATTAAGTTAAATAAAATAACTGGCTACATTTGTGATGTAAGCACTCAGGAGGCAAGTCTCCTGTGTGCCCAAGTAGACCATACCTGGAGTTCTGGTGCATTCTGTGAGCATCCTGTAAGGCAGGGGGACACACCTGCCGCAGGTCCAGAGGAGAAGCTGCCATGGCCACCAGCCACAAAGACAAACTCCTTGTAAGGCCAAAGTTGAGGAAACGGGGAGTGCCTTGCCTGGTGGGGGAAGAAAGAATAAAAACTGTCTTCAAATATTTGGAGATTTCATGTGTAAAAATTAGCCTTATTTCATGTACCTCAGGAAGTAAGACTAAAGCCAAATATGGAGTGCTCCATCATAGCAGGTCCTGACCCAGCTGAAGGCCGAGACTTCAGTTACTGCATTTGAGGCAGACACACAGCCCTGAGCCACAGTGAGCTCCAGAGCCAGCAGTGTTCCAGGCTGGGGAGTACATGCTTGCTCAGGAAATCATAGCATACCAGCTTCATGGGGCTGGGATGAGGACCAAGAAGACCACTGTTTCAGACCCCATTTCATGCCACCTCTCGGGCAGTAACTTGGCCACACTGCTCTGGACTGTCTCCTCCTGTTTCACTCCAGTTTCTGTACCACGGACTTCCTAGGGCACAACTAATGCAGCCTCTTCCCGCATCCTCTTGACGGGTCTCTGCCCTCCCACCCCAGGGCTTCCTGTTACCCCTGAAGCATGAGGCACTCCAGCAAAACTCAGGGCCTAACCATTCTCAGCCCAGAGGTTAGAGGGAAGTAAAGGAGTATTAATGTCTCATCAGGAAAACCACTGAAAATTCAGAGGTTGAAAGTGGCAAATAAACTCTTTTCTCTTCCTTCCTTTTCCCTCCACCCAGGATATCCTGAGACCTACTAGTTTATGCTCTGAGAGTATGGTCCCTATATTAGTTTCTTGTGGCTACCGGACAATCTGCTCCATTCCTGCTACTGAGGACCACATCAGTAACACACCCTGTGTTTGTTCGTTTCACCACAGCCTCGCTACTGTTCCTCCAAAGTCCCCCACTCATGAATCAAACTCTCCACTAAAGAGACAGTCATGAGGCTTCCCTCAAGCTCTCCTTTCTGGGGAACCCCAAGTAATATGTATAAGCTATCAAGAATACTGCACACAGTAGTGGTAATAATAAGGGTAGGAGGAGTATTACAATAACAGTTCCTATTGTTTTCAAAGAGATTTAACATTTTTGCAGAGCAATGCTTAATCGCTTAAAAATAGGCCTACACACCATGAAAACGGAGGTCATCTATTTCAGGGGGATTTTACATGGTGTTGAAGAATCTGTTTCCCTCTACAAAACATTTGCAGTGTAGTAGCACTTTTTCAGTTGAATATCTACTTAAAAATTGGATTAATGAAAGAAGGGTTTTCCCATAGCAAATGGAAGAATATACACTCTAACGCAGGAAAGTTACATAAATTAGTCAATGCTTACAAATTTGTTACAGATGAAAAGTTTTATCTGCATCAGTGCTCAGCCCTTCCATGAGCATGCTTTTTTGTGTGCTGAAGGGAAATACATTTCTTAAAACAGCAGTGTCCTGGGTCTGGAAATGTCTGAGATGTACCACAGCTTTGCAGACAAACTGCAGAATCAGGCAACACCACCCCCAAATTCAGGCAGCAGGGCCATGCCCGGCTAATGTGGGGACAAAGAAGGTTTTCCCTCTTTGTGGGGTAAAGCAGGGTTTTCTACTGTGACCTGTCAGAGGTCTTTGCGGGGGACAATTTTAAAACTGAGGACTCTGGAAGGTTGTTTTCTTTATGTGGCAACTTCATTGGCACCTTTGTTTCAGAAAAGCACATAACTTTTAGGTTCACAGATAAACCTGAAGAGAGTGAGGTTGAATTGAAGATAAGAAAATATTGGTAAACTTCCCTGTTAAAAGGGCAAGTACCAAAAACAGTTAGAAGCTTAAGAATTTCAGTTCTCCTGCCATGAGAAGGCAAATTCAATATTTTGGTAGAAGCTCCTACCCCCAGGCACATTTGATAATTATCATTCCAAAAATTATAGGCAAGTCATTGAATAAATACAATTTGAATGAAAATTATATTAATAGTATGGTAAAGTAAGGTCACATCTGGCTTCTTTAATATATGTCATTTAATTGGATAATTCATATCTGAAAATTTCTCTGAAAGAATTCCCTTGAATTTTATGGATAAAATCTTAACTTTCTAATCTCCCAAACCTAGTTTGTTTCCACCGTTAGTTGTTAGCACAATCTGCTATCAGCATTTCAGTACCTCTCCTTCTCTTTCCTTTCCTGGTATGTAGACACACACAGAGATGGACACACCTGCATGCACACACACTGCAGAAAACGTGTCAGGCAATGTTTTGTTGGGTGGCAGGACTGCTCTCTCTTTCTCATTCCATCTACTCTGTTCCTTCAACTCCTTGAACAGCATGGGGGAAATCAGTAGGAGAACCTGTAAACTTCCAGAAGACTCTAGCCAGAGGGGTCCAAGAACAAAATTGATCTAAGAGTCTTCCAACTTGTCTTTATGCAGTTATCACTCTCCCTGAAAAACTCAGCTTTTTTTCCAACTCATAGCAGGTTCTTAAATAATGTTGAATAGTGAATAAATGAACTAGAGAATTGAGCATTTCTGAAACCATGGAAAGAAGCATGATGTCAAAAAGCATGTAGTAAACTGGAAAGAGCAGGGGCTTAAAACCAGGAGACCCAGGGGTCAGCTCTTCTGCTGAATTACTATGTGATCTTGGGTAGGCCATCTGAGTCATTTGTCACATGCCAAGTAGAAATAACACTCATTCTAATGTTTTTATAGATGATGTCTATGCCACAAAATAGCAACCTTATGGTTTCGAAAACACTTGGGCTTACATTCTGTCACTCGACCTTTCCAACCACCAACTGGTCGCAAAGGGTGGCCATATTTTGGCCTGGAAGCAGTTAATAAAAGAGGTGCCCTTCAGGTAAGAAGTTCCAGCTGTGTCCACACCTCCTCCTCCTGGCAGCAGACAAAGGGTGAGCCAAGCCCGTGATCAGATACTTGCCATTGAGACCATAATGGCAGAACCTTTTCTCAAACCATGACTTCTTGCTCCAAATCCTTCTTACTTGGCCCCAGTCCTTCTCACTTCCTGCTATCTGTACACATGTACTGAACAGCCATAACACTGAACACTACCAAGGTCCTGGTCAAATGAGGGCCACTATAGAAATTCCCACAAATATCTCAGCATGGAGTGGGTATTTAGTAGATATACAGTGAATTGACTAGACCACACTGGGGGTCAGCAAACATTTTCTGTAAAGGACCACATAGTATATTGTTCAGGCACAATCACTGGCTCTACTGCTCCACATTGCAGCACAAAGGCTAAAACCGACAGCACACAAACAAATGGGTGTGGCTCGGTTCCAATAAGTCTTCATTTACGAACGCAGACAGCGGGTCCGATTTAGCCTTGGGGCCTTTTTGTGCCAAACCCTTGGACTACAACAACTCTGAGAAAAGTCTTAATGTCAAAAACAGTATTTTAACACTTCCTTTTAGAGGCAGGGTCCTGACCACTCTTGATTACTACACCTAGCCAGGCACTTGTATACCTCCTCCTCCACTGTCCTCTGACAAAGACCAAGTGGCAGAGGGGACATAGAGCATTTATCTTTCAACTGCAGTCATTCTGAAAGACAAAGCAGGGACAGAGATTAAACCCAGAGCCCAGGTCTTTGTGCCATACCCAGCTTATCAAGGGCCCCTCTTCAAATTGTACTGGGTTTTCTGTATAACTAATAAAGAAAAAAGTGCTGTTATTTCACTTAATAGTCTTTCAGTAAGAGTATAGGGGCCAGGTTTACCAAAGGCCTTTACGAGATGCCTGATGAAAGGCAACAATACTCCTTGGCACCATGGAATTTTTCTTCGTGTGAAGCTACATGATCACTTTTCATTCTATTTCTCAAGCACTCTATGGCACCCATCCATGTATTAGGCTAATAACTGCATGAATCTAGTTAAAAGGAACTAAGCAATTATTTTAATTAGTAGAGAACAAAAATAATGCTCCTGGATTCTGTGTTAAGGGGCAAGAAGGAAGTAGTCAGGGCTCAGAAAAATCCCACAAAATATTTTTGTGAAAGGAAAAATAATTAAGGCCAAATTTAGAATGTACTTGGCAATAAATGAGCCAAATAAAATGAATGGCACCACTGTGCAACTAAAACCCATTCATATAGAAGAGCCTCAAAAACTCCATTTTTATGTGACACCATTTTGAGGGTATAGCCAATTTTACAATGTGAAAGTGAATGTGTACTAGAGACTTTAATGATCCTTGTGAATCTCTCATACAACTTCTTACAGAGTTTCTGTGTAAACTCTTTTAGTAATACTAAAAAGAAGTATATTAGTCAATTTGCCATTTAAATAAGATTCTTTTTTCACTTAAATTCTCAGAGTAAATTGTTCAGATTTGTTTCCCTGGAAAAATCTATCTTTACAGAAAAGCTTTGTCACTCATATCTTCTACAAAAAGCAGATTCCAGCATAAGAGAGTTGTAATCGTTTGAACTGAATTCAGTCATATAGGAAGAGATTGTATCTGCCAACTTTCCCCTAGCCTTTGCTTTCCTGCCTCCCTTTTTCTCATGCATGACATTCTGGCCATTTTATTTCATCTCAGACTTCCAAAAGGAGACAAAGTGAACTTTAAACTAGTCAGCTAGTCAGCATCGTTCCTTCTGTTTGAACCTGCAAATGTTTTGTGAGCATTTGTGTTATCTACCAGCACTTGCAAGTTACAGATGTCCACAGATGACTAAGACTAAGACCCTACCTGCAAAAAGTTCACAGTGTCATCACAGAGACACAGGCACAGGCAGAAAGGAGGTCATGCAGTCCAGGGATCTGGCCTAAGCTGCTTGTTAAAGAATGGATTACCCAGAGAGAAAGAGCAGCATGTGCAAACGCTGGGACACAAGAAATCCCAGGGGAATGCATGAACTGCAAGCAGAGAGAGTCACTGGATGGCAATGCCCAAGGTCAGAGAGGGGCAAGGAGCAGACCCCAGGGGGTGGGGCAAGAGCCAGACCATGGAGGGCTTATGAGCCACATCAAGGACCCCTGACTTCATCTTGTACAGCAATGGAGAACCACCAGGCAGGTTCCCACAAGGGACCACTGGGGCCAATTTTCCACTCTGAGCACTGGGATGATTGAGAAGAGGATGAAATGAAGACCAGGTGTCCCACAAATGCCATAGCCCAGGCAAGAGGTGATAAGGCCTTGAACTAGGACCAATGTAAGTAGGAATGGAGAGAAGGGGTGAGGCATGAGAGCCCAGTATTGAAGGACATTTTTTTTAAACCTCTGTAGAACACTGACTGAGGGGTCAAAAGTAGGAAATGAAATAGGCTTTGGAGGTTCCCAGTGGGGAGGAGGTGTTTTAACTGAATGCCTGTCACATGTCAAAAAAGTCTCCTTCCTTATAGGTTCTTTAAACCCAGGAGGGCCCTTAATCATGGGCTCCAGGACCAAGACGCAGTAAAAAACTTCAGCTTTGGGCACACGACCATACTGCTATGTGCCATATGAAAACTAGAAGAGGGTCTAATTTGTTTTACTTTCCCAGTCAAAATTCACCCAAAAAACAGTTTCTTACCATAAGGTCTAAGTTAAAATATACAGAAGCCTGGGGTGAAAGAAAATTGCGGCAAATACTCACTGCAACGGTTAATTTCTGTGGCACCTTTACTGGGCTCAGTGATGCCCAGATAGCTCATAAACATTATTTCTGTGTGTCCAGGAGAGTGTTTCCGGAGGAGATTGGTATTTGAATCAGTAGACTAAGTAAAGAGGTTTCCGTCCCCAGTGTGGCAGGAATTACGCAATCCACTGAAGGCCTGAATAGAACAGAGAAGCTGAGAAAGTGAGAACATTTTCTCTCTTTGCTTAAGCTGGATATTCATCTTCTCCTGCCCTTGAACATCAATCCTTCTGTTCTTGGACCCTCAGAATCCAAAAAGGATTTATACTGTCTCCACCCCCCTTCCATTCCCTGCCCAGCTATTCTCAGGCCTTCAGACTTGAACTTAGTTACACCATCAGCTTTCCTGGGTCTCCAGCTTGCACACAGAAGATCATGGGACTTCTCGGTCTCCATAATCCTGCTAACCAATTCCTGGAATAAATCTCCTCTTACCTATATCTATACTATATCTTTATCTTACCAGTTTTGTTTCTCTGGAGAACCCTGACTAATACACCTAAGATACACTATATATATATTTTAAATTACTATGTTTAGATTGGACTCATTTATGATTTTGTTTTTCAAAGAATGTAAAGAGGACACTGCTTAACTCATTTGATGAGCCAACCAAACCTTCATAACAAACCCAACAGGGACATTACACTAAGGAAAATTACACATAAATTTCATTCACACTCATTGTTGAAAAATCATCAAAACATTCAGCAATACACAGTATAAATAATACATCACAACAAAGTTGGGCTTAGTCCAGAAATGCAAGACTGGTTTAACATTCAAAAACCTACTGAATAATTCACCACACTATCAGAATAAAGGGAGAAAGTCATATGACCATTCTACAAATACATGAGTACTTAATTTATGATAAAAGTGTCACTTCAGAACACCAAGGAAGGGAACTCTTTTCCATTAGTGGTGTAAGTGGGTACTCTTGGAAGAAAAAACAAACTTGATCCCACCTCACATCATATACCAAATCAATGCCACTGGATTATAGATATAATCAATAAGTAAATAAAATGTAATCTAGCTCTGGTGGGTGTGGCTCAGTGGATTGAGCACCGGCCTGACAACAAAAGGGTCACTGGTCTGACTCCCAGTCAGGGCACAGGCCTGGGTTGCAGGCGGGGTCCCCAGCAGGGGGAGTGCAGAGGCAACCACACACTGATGTTTCTCTCCCTCTCTCTCCCTCCCTTCCCCTATCTCTAAAAATAACTAAATAAAATCTTTTAAAAAATAAAATGTAACGTATAAGTAATCTGTACATGTAAATAAAACAGTAGAAACAACAAAGCTGCCAGAAGATAATATAAAAAGGTATTTCCATGGCCTTGAAGTAAGCAAAGTTCTCTTAAACAGGACACAGAAAGCACTACCTATAAAGGAAAATTGGTAAGTTTGACTACATTAAAATTAAAAATCTTCTGTTTGTCTGAAGATTTAATTTTTACCATAAAGAGAGTAAAACTTCAGGCTCAGGGTGGTACATGATATTTGCAATAAATATATCCAAAAAAGGATCATATCCAGGTTATATAAATATCTCCTACAAATCAATAGGATGAGCAGTACAATAGAAAAATCAGCAAGACACTTGAAAAGCCCATTCACAGAATAACCAAATGGCCAATAATGAAAAAAATGCTCAATTTATTGATAATCTGGGAAGTCAAATTAAAACCACAGTGAGATTCAACTACATACCACTAGAATGACCCAAATCAAAATGACTGAAAACACCAAATGTTAACAAGAACAACATAACTCTCACCCACTCCTTACTGGTGGGAGTGGAAACTGATACAACCTCTTTGAAAAACTCTTTGGCACCATTAAAGCTGAGCATAATCATATGGCACAATATAGCAAGTTCCCCTATAATCCACATACCCAACAGAAACATCGGCACCCGCCCACAGAAGATGCGCACAGGAAAGTTGACAGGAGCACTCTCTGAATAGCCTAAAACTGAAAACAACCCAAATGTTCTTCAAGGGTAAAAATCGATAAACTGTGGTATATTATTGATACAAGGGAAGGAAACACAACAGAAAAATATACTCTAATTACACCCCACAACATAGGTGTAACTCACAAACATAATGTTGACAGATTCAAACCAAACAAAAGAACACCTACCTTATGATTCCATTTATATAAAGTTCAAAAACAACACAAATCTGTGGTATCAGAAATCAGGGTAGTGGTTATCTTGGAAGGGGGAGTTCCACCACAGGGGCCACTGGACACACTGCCTGCATTTTCTTTCTTGTCCTGAGAGTGGTCGTAGGATGTGTTCACTCTAGGGTACAAGTGGCAAACACAAGGCCTGTGGGCCCTCCCCCTTGTTGTATTTGGCCCAGCATCTTGTTTCTACCAGGGGGCAGTGCTGAGCTCTTGCTTAACTGTTCAGGAGTAGTTACATGTATACAGTCCTAAAATAACATTCGGCCCTTTGAAGGCAACCGTGAGGCGGATGTGGCCCCCGGTGAAAATGAGTTTGACACCCCTGCTCTGGGGTAAGGCCTAACGTCTCATGCTCTGCTCTTTGCAGTCATCCATATGTGGAACCCCCGTAAAGGTTGAAAACAAGTTTCAATGTTGATTTCCATTTCTTAGGTGAAATAAATGGAGGGGCTCATGCAGAAAATATGAAATATCTTTATTAAAGTCCATCAGTGGTTTGTTTTACCTGTTCTCAGTTTGCTCCCCTGATGTCGGTTTACACAGCAGAAAAGAGGAAGAACCACACAGGAGTAGGTGAGCTGGACTCAGAAGAAGATGCCCTCCCCTGGAGTGAAAATGAATATAACTGGACCCTTTGCAGTTTAGCTAAGAGCTGAGTAATGTGTAAAGAGAAAAAAAGAAAAGTTAGGGGCCCGATGTATGAAGAGCCTAGCCTTGTTATATTGTATAAAGAGGGATTTAAAGGTAACAAATTTAGACTGGCTACAAGGAAATGCTGTCTCATGAAATGTATAATTAATCTGTAGCCAATGGTTTAGTAAAATCCAAAGCCTCCCTCAAAAAATAGAAAGAAAAGGAAAGGAGAGAAGAGGAGGAGAGGGGAAGGGAGGGGTGGGGTGGGGAGAAGAACCGGAAAAGGGAAAGGGAAGGGAAAAGGGAAAAGGAAAGGAAAGGAAAGGAAAGGAAAGGAAAGGAAAGGAAAGGAAAGGAAAGGAAAGGAAAGGAAAGGAAAGGAAAGGAAAGGAAAGGAAAGGAAAGGAAAGGAAAGGAAAGGAAAAAGAAAAGAAAGCTATTTATAGCAGCCAAATCACCTTCTGCAGTTACACCAACTAATATTGTATTACAAAGACTCCCCTGCTTCCAGGTAAAAACTGATAGCCAGCTGGGGTCAGGAAGAAAATTTTCCCTTTGGTGTAGTATTTCACAGATCTGTTATCTAATATTGAAACAGGTGAGGGGCTTCCTAGTATTTGCACCTCCATTTGGGCACCTGGCTTTGGGATCCAGGGGGCTGCAATGAAACAGGCTATTGTTCTAATCCTGGATGATAACACCCATAGATCTGTATTTAGACAACACCTTGTGTTTTCAAAGGTAAACACAATGAATATCATCAAAATTATTCCTCACACTACTGTTTTTGCATCAACAATCTATTAATATATGGGCAGTCTTAATATATGTGTAAAATAAACAGACCAGGTATTCCTACGCTGAGGTAATTCAAAAAACAGCTCTATCATTTAGCAGCCTGGATTTCAACTGGTGCACTTTTGTGTATAAAAAACACAGAGATTATTCGTCAAAGTGATTGTCCTGTGCACTTGTATGCCTTATATAATTTATTTTTCGGGGCTTTTTACTTCAAAGAAATCACAAGCTAATGACATTTCAGACTTTAGAAATTATTCTGATAGCACACTGAAATTCCCTCAGGGACAGGATTGTGAATAAGCGGATTTTTTAAAAGATCATTAACAGATATTACAAACCAATTCAAGCTGAGCATTTTTTTTTTTTGCAAATTACTTTAACTTTTAAAGCCACTGGAAAAAAAACAAACAGTGAGTGATTTAATTTACTTAACCTGTCAACAAATTGCAGTTTTGTGCTCCATTGGTGACTGCATTTCTAACCCCAAAATATCTCTATCTCTAACAGAGATGTTTTTCAAAATTATCATATTTGGTGAGTGATACTTCAAAAAGATAGTCATGTTTAATTTTTTTTATTTAGCAAGTTCCCCGGGAATTTAGAATGTTTGTTTTATTGATATGTTTCAAGAAAAAACAGAGCCCTTCACTGTCTACATCTGTTGCTTTAGTTAAACTTTCAGGTAATTATCAGGTTCATCATTTCCTGAGCAAATGGACAGTGGAGCTTTGGTGGTAGATTCTGGGGTTTCTTGCGGGGGGTGGTATTTAATAATAAAACCATAGTTTCTGGGCTAAAGAACTAATATGTGGGGTGAGAAGCACCACTATCCCCCCACATACATCAGGCCAGATTTTTATTTGTATCAACACCCTGTGGTGTATGTTTTCCATTCAAAGAGCTCCCGTGGACTTCAAAGGGAGTCACCTGCAAGGATGGGCTGTGTGGGAGTCCTGACAGGCTGCAGAACAAGCCCAGAGCTGGGAAACCATGCCGAAACTAGCTCATGCTGGATTCCCCAAACCATGTCCCAAAATGAACTGCCTCCTCTGCCTGCGCGGCCCCACAGCCATCCCACAGTGCCCGTGGGAAGTGTCCCCAGGCTGGCCAAGCATTGCGCTGGCTTCTCAGGCTACCACTTATAAATATTTGATGAGTGGTGTTCCATTTATAAGAAAGCGTGTTAATAAGAATATTCTTTGAAATTGGAGTCCAATGAAGGCTTTAAAAAGGCTCGTTGTTTGAGGTACTACAGGTTCCTTTTCTTTTCCTTTTGAAGTGTAAAGTCAATTTACCACAAACCAAACAAAGGAATTTAACATCCTTTTGTGTGTCCCATCCGCAAAAAAATGAGTGGGATTCTACTCTAAAGGACATTCTATTTTTGTAAGGAAGGATTCATTAACTTATTGAGCATAAATGATCGTAGAAAGGAACACTTCTTGAGTACCAGTTATTTGAATTCTCCTCCTTTAATCCTCATCAATACATCACGGTGAAAACTGACTACCCCCATTCTTAAGACAGGAAATGGGCTTCACAGAGATCATATAAACTGTCTGTTACTAAGGCCCACAACAGTAAGTCCAGAGCTGATCTTGAACCCACATGTAGCCAACCTCAAAGCCCATGTTTGTTTCTCAACCTCACACTAACTCCCCAGTACCTGCCAATTTCAAGTGTCACGTTAACATCTGAAAACAGCTACCATTTTTCTGAAGAGCTAGAACTCAGAGATTATGGGTTCCATGAGTCCAGGTTCAGACGGGGAATACTGTATTTGACATGCTGATGCAAATTAAGTTGCAAAAGAATCGTTTTGCCTAGAGTTCCCAGTGAGATTCTGTGAGAAAATGTAGAATCTAAGGCAACTTGAGATCTACACTAGCAAATCTGAATGCCATATTGATGTGTATCAAAATACTGGCACACCACTCTGAACCTTAGACAACAAAGGTGATTCTAATGATCACAGTAAACTCCCTTGGATACAAGTTCAAGAAAGAGGAGGAAGACAGGCGAGGGCTCCACGGTGACAAAGGACTTGAATGTGAATTTATAGAGAGGTCGCAAGCACATCCAAACAATCACAGCTCCGTGTTATTAATTGTCAGGACGGGAGGAGAAAGTTGGACATTCCACTATTCCTCTTGGGCTCGTCAAAATTTGGGAGCTCTGATAGGGTATAGAATGTGGCTATTCAGTGGCCATAGAGTGAGCAGACACCAGCCAGGGGCACCAGCTGCCCCACTGTGTTAACAGGGACCAGCCACAACCACCCATGAGCTCTTTCTGTTCCCACACACTCCTACAGCAAGAGCCTCAGAGGTCACCAGAAGGAGCCCAAGCACCTCCCTGTGACCCCTGGAGCCACCATTTGCCCTGGGCTCATAGTAAATTCAATAGACCAGAGGTTCTGTTCCTGGGACTGCTCACAGGGACACCAAGTCTTTTTCCACTTCTCAAAGGCTGTTTCCTCAGCTGCAGCATGGAGACAGCAGAAGTACTACCTGCTCAGCTGAGAATGCTCAGTGATGCTAAAGATGGGGCATAACCCGTTTGTATTAGTGCTTCAGACAACTCGAGCTACAAGAACCATGTCTCATTAACCTTTCCTTTAATTTTAGGCACATTTTTCAGCACCAGGCTTGTTACTGTATTCTCATCACTATGACTTGGTCTTTTGGAGAAAATTAACTTACATGGGAGTGATGTTTCATGTGATAGAAATCAAAATCAAATTTTAAAAATAAAATGTTTTCTGAGCATGGAACATCAATTTTTTATATATTTTGCACTCAACAAATCTTCACACACGTTGAGTTGAGGCTTAGGCTGTGCATTATGTTGGATTTCTAAGCACACTTAGGATAAAATCCACCTTCTAAACATGGACCGTGCCTGAGGCCAGGCATGAATTAATGCCTGCTGGGCTCTCAGACCTTATCCTGACCAGCTCCCCCACCCCCACTGCTCTTCGAGCACACTTCAGAAAGGGAGCTGCAGTCCTGCCCCCTGGGTCTCCCTTCTGTGGCAGGAAATTCACCTGATGGTCCCACCTCTTCTTGCCTGATTGACTTCAAATGTCCTCTTGCAGAGACACTTTCCATTGCCTCCTCATCCAAAACAGCCCAGCCCTGATCTTCCTGCCTCTTTCAGTATCATTACTATGTGACAGTTCCTTTATTTGGTCCCTCAAGTGCCATTCATCTCCCCAGTGCAACTATAGCCTCCGGAAAGTGAGAGATCATGGTGTTCCCCTGACTTTGTGCCCGAGCCCCAGCATAGTGCCTGCCACATGAAGGACAGGGGAAACAGTGTTGCCTTAATACAGCTCTACCTGATATAAAATAACATAAGACCCAGTCAGACACTTTACTGCATGAGCTGCACTAGCAACCCTTGAACTGAAGGAGAAAAGTTCATATTTTCCCTCCCCCTCCAGGCTCAAACTCTTTCCCCTGCAAGTGAAGCACACCTGATCTCAAAGGAAAGAAGGCCTGTGTTTACCACCAGCCTGGGGAATGCCTTAACTGTTGGCTAGGGTCCTCCTGCCTGCAAAGTAGGCTTGACTGCCTGTCATGTGAGTGTGAGGTGGTGATAAGCGAGGTTCCCTGTGGGGCCCACTTGTGACTCTCACCTGCTTCCTGGGGCTCCTCTGCCTGAGCAATCTCAGGCTCCAGTGACTGCCTGGAACTTCAGCTCCTGTTGCTAAACAACTTTGCTATACAGTGGGGAGAGGCAGGCCACACTCACCACATGGACATCTTCTCAGTCTTAACATCGGTTTCATTACTGGATCATTTTTGAATGAGAGAAGTCAAAGCATACTAGTCTAAAAAGCATACAATTAAGCATACTAGTCTAATTTTAAGCATACTAGTCTAAGCATACTAGTTGTGACAAGTGAAACACTTAAAAATGTGAACAAAAGCAAAGATAATCCTTTCTCCCTGTCCCACCTCATTACTATGCCTATATTAATGCTACTTATATAATTGCATAATTAATACATGTACAAGGTATATAATGTATATTTATATTTAATATATTTAGAAATAATCACATATTAATACATAATTATATTATGTATAATTTTACACGAGTAGGGTAAAAGACATTCTGGGGAATTTGAGGACAGCATTTTTCTCTTATTTAATGACCACACATCTATGTGTTTTGCTTGCCTTTCCCAGGTCTGATTACTCCAGGGACACACTGGAGAGCACAAGTGCACTCTGTCCAGAGGACCACACCTGTGTGCAGTGGCACCAGTTTCCCTTTCTGGTCTTAAACATACCTGCCTTGGCCACACCGGAATTCAGGTGAGTCTTCAGAGAAGTGGCACTGCTGACGTTTTCTCTGTGGCTGGTTTGGGAACATTTTGGAGGATGCCTTTCCCCCTCTCATTCCACCCCCATCTCCAGGCCATGGACCACCCCTGGGGAAGGGTTCTGGTTTCCAGTCCCTCCCTGCCCCACATGCTTCCTTCTGTTTCTCATTGGCTTAAATTTCCAGCTGACAGCCCCTATGTTATTTCTGACCTTGTGTGTTTCCAGTGACCTTCTCAAAGTTACAAATCTCCACTCCAAGGCCTCTTTCTCTTTCTCTACAGGTGCCTCTCCCCATCTTGCCTCCTCAAAGCTTACCCAAGCCTTTGCCCCATACCCATGTACTCAGCACATTTGTCTGCAAGTGACTATTCCTACTTACTCTCACCCTTCCAGGTCACACGTTTCATCAACACATTTGGGTATTGCTTTGTAGGTTTTGAACATACACAAACAGATTACTTCAACTAATTCTTACAATAGCCCTAATAAATAGAGCGTATGTGTACTGGACACCAAATGCTAGTGGCCTTCATTAAGAGGCAATTTGCAAAGAAAATGTTAAAATGGCCACATGAAGAAAAACACTCAGTTTCACTATCAATAAAAGAAATGCAAAGCCTAAGAGCATTGACATAGTCTTTGCCTATGAATTAACAAAAATTGAAAAGAATGACAATACTGGCTGGTCAGCAAGTAGGGGGGCA
The DNA here is from genome assembly GCA_004027735.1 of Carollia perspicillata. Classification (NCBI taxonomy): domain Eukaryota; kingdom Metazoa; phylum Chordata; class Mammalia; order Chiroptera; family Phyllostomidae; genus Carollia; species Carollia perspicillata. Next base: position 15,812 of record PVKM010021367.1, read on the forward strand.
GCACACTAGATTATTCCAGGCAGGAGCACATGTTGGTGGCCCCTCTCTGAGACACAGCTTGCCAACACACAGTGAATAAGAAAACCATGGAGCCATGCAATTCCTCTTACAGAAATTTATCTGAGGACATAAACAAAGCTAGGTAGAAAGTTTAAGCCACAATGACACTTTAATATGTGACTGATTAAGTTGAAGTCATGCAATGTAATGTTCTGAACAAAATTAAAATAATAGTGTGGAAGAATATATAACATAATGCAAATTTTTCTGATATAAATAAAAACAATGACACAATAATATGCATTATCTAAGTTATATATATATGTATATGTATAATAGATATGCATCTAGATATAAATATTACACACCATGAAATGTCAAGAAAGATTATATCCAAATGATGGCATTTCGGGTGGTTTTATTTTCTTAATTTCTTCTCACCTCTATTTTCTAAATTATTTTCAATAACCATGTATAATTTTAAAGACAAAAACAACAATGATAACATTTTTAAAAAACTGCCTTTGTCTCAATGGAAACAGTTCTACGCTTGATTCTTTCATCCACTCATCCTTTCGACAAATATTTAGTGAACTCCTGTTAAGTGGTAGGGATACAGTGATTGAACTTTTTTTAAATTAAAAACGAAGAGGTGGCCTCTGCCCTGGAGAAGGCATTCTTGGTAAATGGGAGAAAGCCAGCCAGGATGCTGGTTTGAGCAGCGACGCCACCACGCACACCTGAAGCTCATTAGGCACAACGCTTCCCTGAACCCAACAAACGGCCTCGGAGGATACTGATGCATCCATTCATTCTTGGGTGAGATCTGCCCTGGGAGATAGACCTGGATCTGAAAAAGCAGTTTCTGAGAGTGGACAGCAAAGAGAAAGCACAGAGTGACCTTCACTCATGCTCTCAAAGCTCGCAGCTACTGTGTCTCCCATCGACTTAAAACAAGACTCTGGAGTGGCCTGCTCAGGGAAGAAACGGGCTCGTCCCATGGGTTGCACGACCACAGATGTTAACTGGAAGGCCCCAAACAACCAATCTTATAAATAAGTGATTAGTGAAAATGCAACGAAATCCCCCAAAAGCATTCCATTGAGTCTGCCTCCTTAATAAGCACTCTGTCTGCTACCCTTCCTGGATGATACTCCCCATAAGTTGTAGGATTCAAACCTGCACGCACCAAAGCTGCTTTTGCGGCCCTGAAGCCACCTGCAGGAAGTGTGGCGCTCTGCAACGAGTCTCTCAGCCTCCAGGGCACGTGTTGTCATCCCACAGCATTATTGTCATATTCCAAGTTAACTCAAGGCATTTGCTTTGAGTTGGGTTTTTCCCCCACATATGATAAAGAATTTAAGTTGATTCTCCCCGGGAAGGCCACCTGTGACCAGTGCTCTCTTGGAGGGCTGGCTGGAGTTTGGAGAGAGACCATGGTGAGGTGAACCAGTCCTCCCGGGGACTGAACTCATGACCTCATTAGCACAGGGTCCCAATCAACGGAGCCACCAGGCACATACCCCATTTAATGAACTAAAGCAATAATATCCTAAATGTTAATTTTTAGATTAACTACAGATGAGCAGAGTTCCTGGGGGCGGGGGAGGGTGGGAATGTGATTTGTTAATTCTTCAAAAAAGGAAATTTGCGTCATCTCTTGATGACCCCTTTGGGTACTTTAATATATAATTTTGGCATCTGAACATGCTATGCATCAAAGTCTATACTGACATGTTTTTTCTAGCAATATCCTGAAGAGGAAACTTTCAAGGAAAAAGCAAATGGTGTCACTCTTGCACTTGCAAAGCAAGGCACAACGATTTTTATATTGATTCCTCCATAGTTTCTATTTCAAAATCAGGCACGAAGCTTAGGTGGCAACATGAAGGAAAGGTTTCCATATTGAGGCAGAGATGGCCCTATTAGAGAGGGAAGGGCTAGACCCCATTAACTCTCCCCATTCCCAGAGCACTAATTCCTGTGGAGAGAGAGACCCGCCCTCCCTTCAGAAGAGAAGGCCAGACCTCCAGCCCTGGCTGCAGTGAGGCATGCCGTAACCCATCTCACTTCACCCTCTTACCCCATCGCCAGCACATCCCCAAAGAGCCAGCCAGGTTTACGAATAGCAAATATGCTTTGGAACAAAGCTTTGACACTGACTCAGTATCCTGTGCTCACATTACATTTCTATGAATATTCCACTGACTCTTCAACTCTGAGAAACGGTTTCCGCTCTAAGGCTACATTTATTTAACATTCAGGCCAATTTAACTTCAGTTGCTCCCATCCTGACAGTGATCTTTGAAATTGATATGGCCCTGAAAGAAGCCAGAATAACTTTAAAATATTAATAATGGGCTAGGTTCCCAGTCTTTGTAATTTTGTGGAAGAAACTCTGTGAGAAAATACACTGGGAATTGAATGGTGTGCCCATGCTAGCTTTCCCATGGAAAAGCCTGCTTGAAAACACATGGATATTTTGCAGGAGAATTTCTATAAAGTGGAAAAGGATACAAATCTACCCTTGCATTTTGCACTTATCACCTTGTGTCCCAGGAGCTTGATGACCATCTTTTTTCTTTAAATTGATTTCAGAGAGAGAGAGAGAATTGTTGTTCCACTTATTTATGCATTCATTGGTCAATTCTTCTGTGTGTTCAGACAAAGATCAAGCCTGCCACCTTGGTGTTTTGGGACAACATGCCAACCAACTGAGCTGCCCAGCCAGGGCCAATGACCATCTTTAAATACCCACACTTATGCCTGTTGTAAAAGAAACCCCACAACACCCAGTGGAGAGAACCAACCTGCCATCTCAGGAGCACCCCAGTTTCCCACTCTCCAGCAAAGGGCTTGTGGAAAAGTTAGGCATCTTTCTGAGTTGTCAATTTCCTCACCTGTAAAATGTAAAATAGTAACTGTCTCCACAGGAAATAATGACAGAAAATTCTTTAGCCCATTGCCTGGAACATAGTAACTACTCATTGAAACTTAACTATTGTAGCTGCTAACTACCTCCTAAGAAAAATGTGACTATTTCAACGGAATGTGTCTGCAATCCAGATATTCCTTCCTTTATAAATCTAAAATAAAAATTAAGTCCTACAGTTGTACATCCGTAAAGAAGATTAAACTCACCACAACCAAGCTTAAATAGCGTGCTTTGATTCAAATACCTAAGAGGTAGCAGCTTAAAATGAAAATAGCCTGATTTCCAAATAATGCCTTTAAAAATGTTTTCTTATGAAATGCATTATAAAATGGCATAAGGAACTTCCCAAACTAGCATGAGAAAAAATATATGGTTTTTTAACCATAATTTTCTACAACATACCAAAATTTTAGTAAAACTAAATATTATCAGGAATTTCACATTTTCAATCTATGAAAAATACCAACAATTCAAATAAAATCATACTAAATATATTTTTTCCTGAAAATACAATCTGAAACAACCCCATTTTATATTAAAGGAATATTCTTATAAACATTTTGTAAGTTACAATTTAAAACTTCTACTCAAGTTCGAGTTGACAGTTAGGAACCAAATATATAGAAACTAAATTGTTGAACTGTATCTATCTTAGTGTTGTGGGCTCTATTTGCACCGTTAATCTCTAGCAGGGAATATTAAATCAACCAAATAAATGTTTTTACTTTCCTCTATGTGATTCCTTGAACCATGCCAGTGCACTTTTTCTTAAAGGATTTGTGAAAGCAGCCCCAACCTACTTAAAAGAGATTGTTTGATTTTCATATGAAAAAGAGGAATGGATGTGAGTGCTCATTGTTTGAATGCAATAGGCCTTAATCTCTTTCAGTTCTGATTCATTGAAGATATAGTATTCTTGTTTTTGATGGGGTGGGGGAGGGGCGGGTTTGGTCACTAAATATTGTCTTTCATTTTGAGATATTTATTTCTTGCCAGAAAATGATACTGTATTTTTCTTCTAATGATGAAGGTTGAAATATGGAGAGAATTCCATTCGGTGATTATGAGACCACAAAGAAGTAAACTGATTCAGAAAACAAATCCCCAAAAGAAAAATAAAACTTATTGTATGAGGTGGAAGCAGGGAATTCTTGGCAAATATTCAATTGGAGCCAGGAGTGGTAATTTAATGGTATCCTTGTTTTGTTAATATTGGTAGGGGGGTTAAGGGTAAAGCTCTAGGGCCTTCTGCTTTGGGATGGAATCATCTCTCTACTCTCCACCATTACCTCAGCCAGCAAAGGGGGTTAAAGACACAAATGCCTGGAGGCTTTTCAAAGGATTGTTAAAATCACATAGCCCATGGGCGGGGTGCAAGATGCCACAATAAGCCAGAGGTTATGATGGAACCTTGATCTCTACAGCTCAGTGAGCAGTGAGAATCACCTCCAGGGAAAGCCCACTCTGAACACTACTCCCAGAAGGAACATGGTACCCACATCAGAGCAGACAGGAGACTTAAGCAGGGCCTGTAGATTGCAATAATCCTGCCTAATTATTCTGCTTCTCTGGGTAACTGTACCACCTCGCTTTGGACTGGTCCTTCTAGCTTCCTTCTGATGGCTGCTAAGCAGAGTTTGGCAGAAAAAAAACATCCTAACTTTGGTACTCCTGGCCACACCTAGGCATTTCTAACTGACACACCTGGGTTGGGTATGTGGGAAAAGAGTTGAAGGGCATGCTACCACAATACACAGACCCTTTCTGGGACCTGAAGGTCATGAAATGTGTCATTTTTTTAGCTCTGGTTTTCTTCCAAGTTTAAAAAAGAGAAAGTGCAACAGGAAGAAAATTGAAATAAAAAAAAACAAATTGAAAAGGAAGGAAGATGGGTTTACTGCCAACCCAGGCCTCAAGACACTTCTGAGCTGCCACTTTGCTTCCATGACCATTTTAGTTCCTGGATTATGTAATGTGTAGGAGAAAAAATAATTGCTAAAAATCTTATCTAAATTTTGGTCCCCGTGATGGTCTGAAGAGAAACCTTACGCAGGTCACACGTGTGTTTACAATGATAGATGGTGGCAGTACTGGAAGTACTAGTGATGGTGATGTTGGGGATGGGGTGAGAGGGTGGCATTGGTGATTACAGTCAAAGCCCTCAAAAATGAGTTAAACACTCCAAGGAGAACATACAGAGGATCCAGAGACACATGAAAAGATGCTCAATATCGCTAATTATCAGAGGGTTGCAAATTAAAACCATAATGAGATACCACCGGTCAGACCACTGCACACTGGTCAGAATGGCCATCATAAACAAAGCAACAAACAACAAGTGTTGGAGAGGTTGTGGAGAAAAGGGGACCCTAGTTCACTGTTGGTGGGATTGCAGACTGGTACAACCACTATGGAAAACAGTATGGAATTTTCTAAAACTAAAAATGGATCTGCATTTAGACCTAGCAATTCCACTGCTAGGATTATATTCTAAGAACCCTGAAACACCAATCCAAAAGAACCTATGCACCCCAAAGTTCATAGCAGCACAATTTACAATAGCCAAGTGTTGGAAGCAACCTAGGTGCCCATCAGTAAATGAATGGATCAAAAAACTATGGTGCATTTACACAATGGAATTCTATGCAGCAGAAAGAAAGAAGGAGCTCCTACCCTTTGCAACAGCATGAATGGAACTGGAAAGCATTATGCTGAGTGAAATAAGCCAGGTAATGAAAGACAAATACCATACGATCTCACCTTTAACAGGAGCCTAAACAACAAAACAAAGAAGCAAGCAAAATATAACCAAAGACATTGAAATAGAAAACAGGCTGACAGTGGCCAGAGGGAAGAGGGGAGGGAATTTCAGGGGAAAAGGGAAGGGTTTACAGGAACAAGTATAGAGGACACGTGGACAAAAAGTAAGGAGGGCAGAAATGGGAGGGAGGTGGGGAGCACTCTGGAGGTGGACTGGGATGGGAGTAAAAGACAGAAAACTGTACCTGAACAACAATTAAAATAAAACTTTTTAAAAATGAGTTAAACACTTTAGCTTATATATTAGAGATTGAGAAGTCTATGCTACCTATTTTCTCAGTCTTAACTTCCTTATCCACTAAATGTTGATATCCATAACAATGTTGTTCTTTAAGACTTGAAAGACACTTTCAAAAGAAAGGGGAAAAGTGAAATTTAAGCAACTGCTTAAGGGATATACTTCTCTATGTAGGTGAGCTTCTATTCTTCATTATTACCTTCATCATAATCACTGGCACTGGAAGTATTTCAAAGTATCAGTAGTCCTTGAAGCTGCTATAGCATAAGATTCCAAGGATGCAGAGCAGTCATTTCATGAGGACTGTTACGCAGATATGCAACACTTTTTTACTAATGCTCAAAATGTCTGGGCAGAGAGATTCTGCTGCCAGTGGTGCAAATTAGCATAAACATAGAGAAATCCCTTCCCTGCGTGGCTGTGTTTAATGAGTAACGAGGTAGTCATAGGCAGTTTGTTAAATATTTCTCTGCTCCTCATTCTAAGCTCACAATAGGTTTGAATGTCCCCAACAACTGTGAAGTTAGGCACAGTCATGTGACTGTTCTGACCAATGAAATATGAGAAGTGGCATGTTTCACTTCTGGGCAGAAGCTTTAAAAGCCAGAGCAAGCTTCACCATGTTCCCTTCCCCAACTATGGTGAATGTGAGAACAGGTGTAGAGAGGAGGCTCCATCATCCTAAGTCCCTAAATGTCTACAAGCCGCAGGCACCCCTTCTGACCCACAGTGGACATGCAGTGGGATCGAGAAACAAACTCCTGTTGTTTGAAGCCACTGAGATTTTTATAGTTATTTGCTACCAT
>PVKM010021368.1:0-22636 GCA_004027735.1 Carollia perspicillata
GGGGCACTCCCTCCTAGTTCACTGCTTACTAAGGGGCATTTCATTTCTTCTCTTGACAATCACATCCTCAGTTTATTCACTTTTCTAATAACTCCATTAGAATGTTCATAAGATGACGTGCTTTTAATCGTTTCCCTCACCCCACAGATACAGAGAGTAAGTTTCTCTAATGGGCTTTGTAACTTCCATCCTTTATTTTTATTGCTAATGGACTCTCCAGTAATATAAAATGACTGATGAGTGCCGTCAGAGAAAAGCAGAAAAATCAATACCTGTCCAGACTCCATATTAGTTAAAAGCAGGTAAGGAGCTGAGGCTGGCAGACAACAGAATTTCCTCTGGCTCCCAAGTATCTGAAAGGAGGAAAAATGACCTCAGATGGGCTGTAAATGCAGGGTGTTGGAACGATAGACTACCCAAAGTTTGGGGTTTTCTTAGAACTCTGTGAAAACTGTCTCCAGTAGAGGGCAGTGGTACCTGCCCACACTGACCTCAGGCACTACCGGATTAGGGTTGCCTCTTGAGGCTTCTGCCCTCACCTTCCTACAGACCACGCTGAGCTGACTCTGGCAAATCAAAGGAAGACCCTTGGTCAGACACATTCATTGTTAGCAGAGCCTCGGCAGCTACAGGTCCATACTAAGCATTGCACGGGTACCATCTCAGTTAGTCTTCACAACAACCCTACGATATGGCTACTATCGTTATCATCAACTCCATTTACAGATGAGGAAGATGGGGTTAGCTCGCCCATGGGCGCCCAGCCATTGGGTAGAGCCGCTACTCGAATTGGCTCTACTCTGCAGCCCAAGAGCTTAGCCACCATGCTATCAGTGGCAGGCCTTACTGTGTTCCATTCACGTGTTCCATTTATCATCTTCCCCTCGGAAATGTCCTAATGGCAGGAATCTTAAATTACTCATCCTTCTGTTCATCTGCAGCTAACAGTGAGCTTTGGCTATGGTAGATGCTCAATAAATAATTTTTGCCGATGTATCATTTAAACGTGCTTTAGTGTGTCTTTTCACAGCATTGTGATGTGTGGAGGGAGTTCAGCGTGCTCCCCAGTTTGACTTCACTTACAATCTAAGACAAGCAAACAGCGATGAACAGATGAACCTGCTGAAGGCACGGGCAAGTGAGGAATAAACTTGAAGTAATACCTAACTGGCTGCAGTATTTAAGTTACTTAAGTTTTATAAATAAGTCAATGGCGAGAGGTTCAGGTGATTTTTCTGAGTCTGTTTCTTTAACCTTCCCACTCTGCTACTCCCAGATTTCTCCAAACATTCTGTTAAAGCCCAGATGAGTTACAACTTCGGATCATTGTCTCCAGAATTTTCTCCCATCTGCCATCCCCAGGGCAGGGTGGGTTTGGGCAGGTCTCTGCACCCAGCCTTCCCTTTCAAGATTTCAGCCAACCACCCCTCTCCTAGCATCTCGCAGAGTTTAGTACAAGTCACCCCAGAACACTCACCACACCACTATCCCTATCAAGGCAATGCAACTCAATCCATGCCTCTCTGTAATTCTTGTCCTTGTTAAGACAACACAGGTATGTGCATTTTACTGTGTCTACATGCCATCCCTTTTGGGCTTTTGCAGCAATGAACAAGTACAATGTTACAGCCTTAAGAATACCTGTAACTGAAGTAATCATGGGTAGAATCAGGACATATTTTTGCACTTAACAAAATTAAAGAACACTACATTGTAATTATGTCTAGAAATAGAAAAAGCTTAAGAATACAGAATTGAATGACTGTTTCCCAAACTGGGGCTCGAAGATGATTTTTCAGAGGCCCTAGAGCTCTCTAGGAGAAACTTGTACTTTATTATAGTTCATGAAAAATTAATATAAGCATATTCTGGTTACCTGTGAGGAGTTATACAGTACAGTGGTTAAGAGACAGGTTTAAGGATAGACTGCCTGTATTTATAATCTGGCTTTGCCCCTTACTAGCTGTGTGACCTTGGAAATTCCCAGTACTCAGTTTCCTCATCTGTACAATGGGGTTACCGCATAATGTAATGAGGGTTACATGGATTAAAACACATAAAGCACCCAGAAAAGTGTCTGGAACAGAATAAGCACTTTATAAATGTTACTCATTAATTATTAACGAGAAACATCATATGACTTCAAGGTTTGTGTTTCCCTGGGTATTTTATGATATAATCACCAAGCAATACTACTTGACCTTCATAGCTGAGAGAGAAAAGAAGGAGCCTGGGTACATAAACAAGTGTTCACGCAAAGTAAAGTCAAAGGGCTATCCCAGTATGCTATCCAGTGATCGACTGGGGGGATTTTGAATGGAGAAAAGGGTGGGAGAGTCGAGTCACTCCCAGAAGCTCACAGCACCAGAGACACGCTGCACTCAGAAGAATGTGTATCACTGTGGGCAACACCGTGCTCCTACGGCAAGAGGCATTTTATTGGAGTGAAACCTCATCTGTCGATATTAAATTAACATTGTCCATTTCGTTTTCTTTGTGTTTATTTTTATTTGTACTTAATCTGTAAATTTCCCTTTGGAATTGTGTAAGAGCTTTAAGCACGAGTTTATGTCTCATTTTTCTTTAACTTATTTAAGTAACATTATTTTATTTTATTTTATTTTTTAAAAAATGTTTACGGTAGAAGGAATATAGAAACCTCCTACCCTCGGCTCCTCCACAGATTGTGCTAAACAACACCATCACTTTTTTTTAATCCTCATTCGAGGACAAGCTCATTGACTTTTTAGAGAGAAGGCAAGGAAGGGGGGGGGGGGATGGAAACATTGATATGGGAAAGGAACGTCAACCAGCTGCCCCAAGTGGGGATGGAACCCTCAACCTGGTCATGTGCCTTGACCAGGAATCGAACCCGAGACCTTTGAGTACAGGATGATGCTCCAGCCAAGCAAGCCATGCTGGACAGGGCTAAATAACGTTATTTTAGGTTAATACTGGGACTCCAAAGGAGCATTTGAGAAGATCCCTAAGTTACTCAAGATGAAAAACACTGCATTAATTGCTATAGCCTTTCCCTTTTTGTTTGGTTGGTAGACCATCAATGAACAAAGCACATTTAGGTCTAAGGTTTGCTCTGCTCTAACACTTCCTCCTGTTCATTTGAAATTTGAAGCATATGTATTCCCATTCATATACCATGACCACTCCCTTATTGTCATTATTTACTTATTTGACTTCCAAGTCATGTAGCTTTTAATATTTGAAAATGTTCCCATCCCTTGGAATAACTTGGCTTACACACTATATATTCGCTCAAATATGCAAACTTATACAAACCAAACAGCCAACAGCAACACTATAGAGTATGTTCCTGAAGAAATTAGAAATGGTCTACACACCCCACAGCCTCTAGCCTTTTCATGAGGAGAATTCAGCGAGGAAGGTCCCTGAACAAACGTGACCTCCAGCTCTAGCTCCAAGTGGTACCAGACAGAGGTTGGCTGAGGTAGCAAGTCCAAGGTCGAGACTACTCCGGGTCCTTCTTCATGCTTCACAATTTGCCTCCACTTGGGAGTCTCCTGAAAACTGTAAAGGAATAGGGACACCTCCATTTTTTAGTCTACTTTTGTGTTTTTACATCTTCTCCTACCATGCATGCACACCAAGTGTTCTGGTGCTACAGAGGAAGAATTGTGTTTACAGAGGCCTTGAAGCTTTAATTAACTGGTCTAAATTGTTGAATCAAGGCCTGCGTCCCTAAGGATCAAACCCCAGATGAATAAGAGGAAAGGAGCAAAGTGCACCACGGAGACAAATTCCTAGAAGTAATATCTAATTAGTGGCTCTTTCTTTACCCAAGTAGCAAAGGACTCTAGATGTTACCGTAAAAGTTAAGAGTTTTCCTGAAATAGTGAGAAAAGTAGATGTGTGATCCCTCATTTTCAACATGAAGAATGTAAGCCAGGGGTGATATTCAAATTAGTTAACAACCTAGAGGGAAAGTTGGGAGGGGGGGGTCAAACAGTCAAGCTCCTTTACCTGAAGGCTGGGCTGTGCCAGGTGTTAACCCTTTAGTTGCTACACCACGGGAATGGTTCAGGCGGTCCCAGAGAGCATGGTTATTTACCAGCCAATGGGAAAACATTGCACTATTTTACAACAGCTATATCTATACTAATGTACACTGGCTAAATATCAGCCTGAATTTACTGCTCCTTTTGCCCCACGCTGTAGACCTGTGACTTGATGAAACAGAGGCTTGGCTCAGAACAGGTGCTTAGAAATTTGCTTATTTTCCATTAGGGCACGAAGACAGGAGCATCTCTCAACACCAGACAGTTCTGACTAATTGATCAAAGGTAAAGAAGACAGCCTCAGTGCAAGAGGGTGTTTCGGAATCTACCTTATTTCGGAGACGAGATCTTAGATTTCTGCTGGGTGCCATTACTCCTGAGCACGCAGTGGGTTTTAAACTGCTCATGAAATGTAGAGTCGATCTTTCAGTGCAGGCCTCCTCTTATGTTGGGGATCTTTTTTCCTGCACGCTCTCTAGCTGATATCGGGCCAGTCACAAAATTAATACTCATTGATCAATGGAGGATGAAAACCAGTATTTTTCTGGGGTAACTTTAATTGGCTGCAGGCCTAGAAACATGCTGTTTTGTTGGTTGGTTGGTTGGTTGTTTTTTTCCCATCTCTTTTGTCAGCATTAGTCATTTTAGGACAGAGTTTCAAGGGAAAGGTAAGGATGCTCGTGAAAGGAAGAAGCCGAAGTAAGCCTGTGTGCAAAAGAGAAGTCAGTGCTTTTATGAATGAGAGGGGGGTGTTCCAAAGATAATTACTTTTTGATCTGAATGATTGAAGGAAATGACTTTTCTGAACCGATCTTGCAAATAATTAAGTCAGTCAGGGCACAATTCCTTTCCCATGACATGGTTCACCCATCAATCCCACCCCAGCCCTCCCACCCTTCCCACATGAGCTCCGAATCTGCGCAGAACAGCCTGTGCCTGCTGTCACCCCAGTACAGAATAACAGCAGAGGAGAACGAGCAAGCTCCCACCCAGTCTGAAGTGGTAAACTGAAATGATCATTATTCCAAATCGCTTGCTACCTAAATCGTTTTCAGTGCAGGCAAAGTTTTTCGGCTTTTTTAAGTGAAGTTTCCCAAGGCATGTTATTTGGAGCAGTCACCCAGGCTTGTCGTTTAATAGAAACAGTGCGTAGGAAGTTGCCGAGATGGAGACCTTTGAGTCAAACAGCCCTTTAACCAGAAGAAGGGAAGTGAAGCAAATTCTCCCCTTCTCCATCTTATGGGTTCTATGGGGAGGTTTATTAAGAAAACACCCCCCACCCTCTCAGGGGATGGGAGTTAGGGAACAATAGCTTTGGCATGGGAACCCTCTCTCCTAATTTGCGGTTAGAGCTACACATCCACCCCTCTGCTATTCCCACTCCCCAGGATGGATGGAGGAAGAGAGGGGAAGACAGTTCAGAACAAGTGCCCAATCCCAGGTCTAAGAAGAGCCTGGGCCAGATCTTTCTGGTGACTGTGTCATGTTTGTGATCCCAGAGCCAGGTTTAATTGTCTTTTGAAAAATGGGTGGTCTTGTGTTGAAAACAGGATGAAATTTTACTGTCACATGCTTTTACCTGGACTTAGTGGTTGGTAAGGGGACCACTTGAGTGGTCCTGGGAGGGACAAGTAAAAAGCTGGTCCTGTTGCTGTCTCTACCCTCCCCTTCCCTGGCAGCCAAGGGGCCCACCTAAAGGGCCTCCCAGGAGCCCCAAACCCCAGCAGAGAAATTATGTGCTTTGACACAAGGACCCCAGACAGCGTGCCGCTAAAAAATCCCTGTCTTCTTTCCCTCTGATGGCAGTTTTAGAGGAGAGAAGGAGAAATGGATGTTTAGTGAATGCCTTTTCTATGCTTGGCAGTGACTTATTTTTCTCCTAAACTATTATATTATTTTCTGGATGGGAAAACTGAGGCTCGCAGAGAGATAAGATCAATTAGGAAAAATGAACAAGAATACAGAACAGAAAGGAAAGCACTCCTGCCCTTAAAAAGAGGGAGGTGCAAAAACAACAACAGCGCAAAAAAAAAAACAATTCTGAGGTCCAAGCAACTCCCACCAGACCAGAAGTACTGACTGTGTTTTCCTGGTAGCACTGACTGAGCCTGGAGGCTGGCAAACAAGCCCGTGTGGCAGCATCATAAGCTCTCCACCCCGTCATTATCCGGTAACACTCATCCTAAAGGGAGCCTATGGCTGTCATCCTCCCGTCCACGTGGTTTGCTGTCCCCGGTCTTGCTTGTTCCTTACACTCTTCTCCAGGTGATTTCTCTGTCTTATCCCTTTTCCCTTCTTAATCACAGAGCCCTTCACCCCATGAAATCCAATCCCCAGTGGATTAACTTGTCTGGTGTACAACTTTTAAGTACTCCCCACTGCCAGCTATTAAGCCAGGACAATAACTCTTAGCCTCACACCTAGAGATTTTGCATGTTAACTTGTTAATGGTTTGGCAACCCCCTCCATGAAGGCTGAAATAAAAATAAAACCTTGTCTTCTCTTTTCATTCTCTTTTTTTAACTCAAGCAAAAATTTTCCTGCTTACTAGAAAGCTGATATTTTCTTTACAATAACTAAAAATTAGCAACTTGGATGTACTGGGGGAAAAAAACTAAACTACACGTGTCTCTGGCTCGGTTTTTATCTCACTGATCAGCGAGATGTTAGTGGGACACAGACTCTGGCTCTGGGTAAGTGATCGTCACATAGAGCTCGGCATGCCTCATCTATCACTGCCCTCTATGCATTTCCAGGGCTTTGAATAATCAGATCGGGAGGGCTGTATACAGTCATCTTGTCCAAGTTAGTTTCACAATACATTAGTTAAAAAGCATTTTTAATATGTCATCCAGCTACATGTCAGTGTCTGAGTCTGCGGGCCTAATGAAGGTGTTTCCATACACGGAAGACTGCCAAAGTGGTGCCATATTGCCCCAGGGCTCCCTGCCTGAGTAACTCCCCCCAACCTTACAAACACACTTCTCCATCTCCCCCCCTCAGTCAAGGTTGTCAGTTACTCCCGACTCAGCAGTGGTTTCATCAAATGCACAAAGGGTAATTACAGAAAGACCCCCACGAATTTCCATATATAATCTTACCCTAGGACAGAAACCCAGGCTCCCGCTTCCACTGTTCCCTACAAAACTTAAATGTGGCAAACACAATAGAACAAAACTGCTTGGAGGGAGAGAAGGAAGCAGGGGGTGGAGGTGAGAAAGGGGAAGTTCAGACTAGCACAGCCCTGATCTTGAAGATTATTATAAAACCTTTAGCACTGTTGAAACAATCAGATCACTTGATTGGCCTTAACATTCCAAATCCTGTAAATTAGCCTGGTGGGTTGCCTCACACTGTCAAGCAATGCTTTATATTGTTCCAACACCAACATCTGGCTAAAGGAGAACAGACTAATTTCAATTTTAGCTCCAAGAAATTACACCTGTTCTGGTCCTTATGACAACCTCTATAATAGTTATGTAGAAATGTGGCTTTTGTCACTAATATTTTATTTTTTATTACTTTTGCTGTAGGTAACATGAATAACAGTTTTAAACTCTGATCATTTTGAAAAGTTGTTTTCTCCCTTAAAATTTGGAAGTAGATATTTTCAAATGGTAAGTTTCATTCAAAATAGTTTTTTTCAACCACCATCTTTTACAAGTTGCAAACACTGGTACTGCTGAGATGCAAATATTCACACAGCATGAAGTACCGTGCTATCTACACTATTGCACTAAAACAAATAGACTATATGGTCCTTGATTCTTTGAAATTCTCTTGAATTATAAAACCAGTTAGACAAATAAACATATATATTAATCACTGCGCCCATAAAACTAAAAAGATGTATGGCAAATTATTCATTAATTGTCACCAAGAGAAATAGTTGAGACAGACAAAGAGAGATACACAGAAAAGAGAAAGGAAGAGGGGGAGGAAAAACAAGGAGACAGAGAGAGAAAAAAGCAAAAAATTCAGTGAGAAGGAGTAGGGCTGCTCTTGGGAAAAGCCAGGGCTCGCTGAGAGGAGGTGCCTGCTGTCACTACCTGCCCAGGTGAGCAGCGGCAGCAGTGGGCTCTCAGGAGATGGGACCAAAGATGGCAATGTCAGAGGTGGAATTCCGATTCCTGTGATTCTGATTATGTGACAAAAATCAACCTCAAGTGGTATGCACCCACTAACTCTGTGCTGGGCACTCTAAATGCATTAACTACTTTGATCTTTATAACAACCAGTGAGATTTAAACTGATTTTCAGATGAGGAAATTAAGACACGAAGAGGCTAAGTAACTTGCCCAAGGTCATGCAGCCAGAAAATGGAAGTCAGGATTAGAACAGAGTCAGGCTGCAGGGATCTGCCACTTAGCAGTGCGATGTACTCCCTTGAAAATGCGCTAGGACCTACTCCACCAAGTTGGCATCACTCCGTCAGGCCAGTGAACAAAGCGGCTCTGTCTTTACCCTGGAGACACTGTCATCGTGCATCCTTTGGGTCACCTCCTGTGCCACGTTCTTTCAACACTTCAGGGGTGGAAAATTTTTAACTGCTTGAGAACAGATTTAATTTTTTGGAACTGTCAAAAATCAGAGCCACACACAGTGAACAGAGGAGCTGTAGAAAATATCTATGTGATTTTCAGTGACAAACAACGGATGATGGGGAAGCAATGCAACCAGTTTTCTTGTGTGGCCAAGAACTGCTTTGATAGTACCTGTGGAGGAAGTCCACCCGTGATATTGGCAAGTGTATACTATTGAAATTTGCAGGCAAGAATCATTTGGATCTTTCTGAGAAGGTTGCTTGTTTTGACCACTTTTCAGTCAATTCCAAACCCTGTCACTTCTCACCGTGTCTGAGGAACTTTCCATACAACGATAACATTTACCTTTAGTGTGGTCTATTGTAACTTCATCTTTCCCACAAAAGCATCTACAGCATTGCTTTTTCTCATAAGCAGAAAAAGTAACAGATAAAATGACCTTGGTAGAACTGAAATAGGAGCCAAGACCCTTTAAAGCTCTGGCATCTTATGAAAGGTATACCAGAAAGAGGTAAAATGACTAGTGACCAGACTCCACAGGCTGTAGGTTCTCAGAATTCCCAAAATCCAGGGGGAGGATTGCTGGGAGCTCCAGGACCTGAGTCCATTAGCTCATGAAGAGTTGATTAGTTAGGATGAGGAAAACTGACGCACACTGTCTGTACACATTAGAGATGGATATATAAACCAGAATAAACATTTATTTGCTATGGGGGAATTGCCCTTCCCAGAACTACACAACCTATTGCTCCCAAATGTAGTGTATTTCTCCAGTGTGTTAAAACTAATTTCTCTTTTTCTGGATTTCAAGAAGGCCCTCAATCGTTTGTTGCCACCCATCACTTCAAAGAGTGGATAGTAGTGTAGGTCACTAATCTTACATTGGGTTATTTGCATTACCCGTTTCTTTGCATCATCTTCCATGTTTGGTCACCCTAAATAGACTGGCTATTTCCCAGCCCATGTACAACTCACCTCTTGATTTGGAGAACCGTATAGAATTTCTCAGTTGGTGATGTATGTTTCTTACTTGGTATGTTAAAATTCAATTTCATAGTACTAGGTTTAAATTAAATTAAAATTTACCTCCTCTTTCCTCACTAATAACAAGAATAGTAATTGTTGACATTTGTTGAGTTCCTGCTGTCACCCGGGCTCTGCTATCAGCACTTGGCAATTATTAATTCATTTAACCCTCACAACTACCATAATAATGGTGGTAGCTTCCATCATTACCCACATTTCACAGATGAGGAAACTGACCTGAGAAATAACTTCCTCAGGGTCAAAAGGTTAGTACATGGCAGAGGTAAGATGCAAACACAGTTTGATTTCCAAATTCTTAACCACAACACTAAATCACGCTCTTTGCTACTTGGGTGTTATGACTATTAAAAATAAAAATAAAAAAGGAAGCAGCTGTTTTTCTCATTTGCTCTGACTCTAACTAACTGTTCTTGACTCTTTTGCATTTTATCCATGCAGAACAAAGCTATATTTGTATTAAACTCCAGATAAATAAGTACCTGTTTTTAGCAGGGCCAAAAATTTGAGAAGCTTTAACTGAAGCTGGTAAAATATTTAAGTCCAATCATGTCTGTAGATGAAATGTAAAGATCCTTTCCTGTGTTATCAACACCTAAGCATATCCATAGGGTCATTCCATTCTGCACGTCCCTAGTTGCTTCCTTACACATCCCCGCACCTGCACTCCCAGCTTCCAGGGCTCCCAGCGAGGGACAGCTACAGCTGGGCTTGAGAACAGGCAGTGTGATGGTGGTGGGCAGGACAAGCTGCTAGATGAGAAGGAAGACAACAAAAATGCTGGACAGCTGCAACTGTCCACTTCTGACTGAGAAATTGTGGGGAGCTCATCTCACCGTTTTGCCTCCATTTTTCTCTCTTTGAAATGGCATTAACAACACTTGCCTCTGTCTACTTTTATGAGGCGAATGTTGAGACTAGAAGGCAAAGTTCAGAACAATACTCTGCCCTCTTCAGAATGTATAATCCAAACTTGTTACGTGTTTTCTGCTGCAGTATGCCTGCATGAAACTGTATTAAGCTTGCTTCTTTTAGCGTGTACAGTACCTGATAGATTTGGACTGCCTGGCGTTTGCACAGCCTTAAAAAACCTTCCTAAACAAAGCAAGTGGGCTGAGTTGGTGATAGCTGAGCTTTAGGGGAAAGGACTCGGGGGTGAAATCGTGACGCTTGGGTTTGAGCCCTGAGGGCAGGCCCTGCCATCTGAGTTGCCTAAAACTGAGGAAGGCACACACCCTCTCTGGGTCTCAGGTTCTTCATCTGTAAGACAGGAGCTCCATTTTGGAGTTGTGGGGATCAAATAGGAGAAAGGGGTTCGTGGTGCACCAATGTAATCCCCACTCTACTTTTTCTTTTCCTTGATTTAGAGTTGGATGAGACCTCAAACATCGTCTAGTCTGATCTTTCCATTTTACAGGTCAAAAAAACTAAGGCACAGGGTGGTCAGATGACTTCTCCAGGGCCTTGTCTCCTGACTCCTGTTTCTGAGTGACTTCTTACAACAAGGATGCAGGCTACCTCTGTGGACAAGCAGCTCCTGACAGGATGGGGGAGAGGAGGCACCATTTCAGGATGTTAGTTACCCACACCTCAGGTGCATTGTCTGTGCTAAGGAGAAAAGTCTATGCTCAGACATCAGCTGGAGCCTGGAAGAAATAGATTCAGCCGATAAAATAATCCACACACACCCCAGTGAGTAAATACAGTCACCCATATAGGACCCAGGGAGGAACAAAACAACAGATGCTTTGAAAGGATTACAAAATGTATTTGTACCAGAGCCATGCAAAAGCCATCTCCAAGCCAACAGGAAGGGCATTTAATGTTTAATAAATAGTGTCACAGAGCACGCTCTCATACTCTGAGCCCCTTTTAGCTGTGTGCACAAGCTTTTCAGATACCTATAATTTCTTCCTCTTACTTACAAAGATGCTCATTGAACCACAAGAGGTAAGTAAACATCAGGGGAGATCTCAGAGGAAACCTGTTGAATGGTTCAAGGCTCTCCATGGCAGAAGGGATCAGATACCTGACCTTTAGTGCATCCCAAAATATGTCAGCAGGACTTAAGCCCTTAAATGTTCGTGCTGCTGGTAGGAAAAGAGAAGCAGAAAACTTGAGTTCAAAGAAACATTATGATGTGGTTTAGATGCCTGGGGATCTTGTTGAAATGCAGATTCTAGTTCAGTCATTCCAGGGTTGGATGCTGAGATTCTGCATTTCCAGCAAGCTCCCAGGTGATGCTGATACCAGTTTGGGACCACACTTTGAATAGCAACTCTATTCTCTAATCACCAATCCTTAGCTAGTATCAGATAAAGCAAACAAAGTCTTGCCAAGCCTTTCTGGGGACAGCATTAAGCGAAGTTGATAAAACCTGTTCCTCAGTGGAAGAGTAACAAGTGCTACCTCTCTCACCAAAAAGAGATATTTGAAAATCCTAATTAACATTAAGAAATTTGCAATTGAGCATGTCACTTCCTCCAAGAGTATCTGCCTTTGAACACGATTGGAAGAAAGAAAATGTTTAATGCAAAGCCCTCTAACTGTGCCATTCCAGGCAGAGCAGCCGGTGGGTGGAGACTTACCTGGGCCGCCATCCCTCTGTAGCACCCCGCAGTCACTTTTAAACACCCTGACTTCAGAACACACGTCTTTCAAGTCCTAGACCTGAAACAGCCAAAAAAAAAAAAAGTGTTTCACATGATTTTAGAGACGTTTTAGCCAATTTCCAAGTGTAGAATCTTAACTAAATAGAGCCACAATCATCATAGCTTAAGCAACTTTGCGTTTCCCATAGTACTTGGTACAATGCTTTGCTCAAAGCAAAGCCCTAATACATATAATTTTGACTGAAGAAGAGGCTGAGTAGGCCTCTGGGGGTGGGGTAGGATGATTTAAAAAAACACTATATTTTTTATTGATTCTCATAGACAAAATTACAAGATAAATTGATTTTTTTATAATTAAATTTACCCTTAAACTTTACCCAGTAGTTCTTCAGATTCAGCTTCTGACGTGGAGAATTGCTAGTGGCAGGGGGCTTCCGTGTCACCTAAGTAGGACCATAAAAATTCTAATGCCCTAAATAGGGTCTTCACAAGACAGCTGACCCACGGTGACAGTGGATCGACCAACAGAAAGACGCGCTGACCCTTAGAGGACTGTGTGGCCACCGAGTGAACAACATGGAGTCATTTTGACTGTGAACAAATTTATTCCAGTTTTCCTTTTTTTTGCTGAGTACTTCTCATACATTAAATTCAAAACACCACTTGATCTTCCAATTGAAGAAATAACTTCAACTCTAAGATGGCACATAAAACACATTTTGGACCATAAATCTTTTCATTAAACATTGGGTGAAATGAGTTAGGTTGAAATCAATAGACACTAACCTTAGAGTTTTAAAAATGTAATTGTCTCATATCCAGCTCAATCGCAAAGGTCTACGTGCATTTTTTTTTTTCTAACCGGCTTTATGGATGTGTGATTTAAAGTGTACAGCTTGGTGAGTTTTGGCAAACGTGATTGCCGCCAATACAGTCAAGATAGAGGGTGTTTGTATCCTTCTTCAAAGTCCCCTCACTCCCTTTATGGTCACCCCCAAGCCCACCCTGACAACTACAGATCTGCTTTCCATCACTACAGTTTTGCCTTGTGTAGATTCTGCACAAATAAAATCACAGAGTACATAGTCATTTTGTCCAGTTTCTTTCACTTAGTGTGTTGCTTTTTTAAAGGACTTAAAAAAAAAAACCTCACGTGAGCATATGTTTTATTGATTTTAGAGAGAAAGAAATGAAGAGACAGAGAGAGAGAGAGATCAGTTACCTCCCATATGTGCCCTGACCAGAGATCGAACCCACAACCTGTTGGTGCGTGGACCGTGCTCTGACCAATGGATCGCCTAGCCAGGGCAATATGTCGCTTTTGAGATTCATTCATGTTGTTGTGTCTATTCGTATTTATTCACTTTTATTGCTAAGTAATATTCTTTTGTATGAATATGTCACAATTTAGCCGTTTCACAGCTGACAAGTAGTTGGGTTGTTTCTAGGTTGAGACTACTGTGAACAAAACTTCTATGAACACCATGTACAGGTCTTTGTGTGGGTTATAGTTTTCATTTCTCATGGGCAAATACCTAGAACTGGACTGATGAATAATATAGTAAGTGTATATTTAGCTTTATGAGACATTGCCAAACTGTTTTTCTGAAAGTGGCTGTGCCATTTTGCATTTTCACCAGAAGTTTGAGAGTTCCAGTCGCTTTACATTTTCACCAGCACTTGGTATTGTCAGCTCTTTTCATTTTTGCCATCCTAGTGGAATGGTACTTCAGTATTCTAATTTGCATTTCCTTGATGACTAATGATGTTCAGTATCTTTTTGAGCCTATTGGCCATTTCTGTATCTTCTTCAATTCACAATATTTTACCATAGTTTTAGAGTAAAGATGGCTTCACTTCAAAGGTTGGTGAACCAAGGCCAAGAAAAGAAAATGTAAACTGCCACATTTATGCCACAGAGCCCCTGAGACAAAGTCCTCAAGGAAGGAATGAGAGGTTTTTTATTTTTTTAAAGATTTTATTTATGTATTTTTAGAGAGAAGGGAAAGAGAGGGAGAGAAATATCAATGTGTGGTTGCCTCTGATGCGCCCCCTATTGGGGACCTGACCTGCAACCCCAGGCATGTGCCCTGACTGGGAATCGAACCAGTGACCCTTCGGTTTGCAGGCCAGCACTCAAGCCACTGAGTGACTTGAGTCCAGCCAGGGCAAGGAATGAGAGGCTTTTTAAATACAGTTAGGAAAACTGGTATGTCTAAATTTCGACAATGTTTTATACTTGAAAATCTAGCTAGAGAGATAGAGAGAGAGATTTTAACACAATAGAGTAATTTTTCAAATGAGGAAAGAAAATTAAATCCTAAATTAGAGAAAAGAATATCCTTTCAAATGTTAATTTATAGTTTTAAAAAATCCCAGCTTTGGGTCAGACTTTCGACATAAAATGAATACAGTATGGTGGTTTAGAGTGTTGGCTCAAAAGTCAGACAGTCTGGATTCAAATCCTGGCTGCGCCACATATGTGCCTGTAAGCCAGGTGCTTGTACTCTCCGAGTGTACGTCTTTATGATTACAATGAAAACAATAATAGCTACTGCAGAGGTTTCTTCAGATAACATATGTAAAGGGTTTAGAATGGTTTTGGGCAGGTACTAAGTGCTCAATAAATACTAGTCATCATTATTATATAAAGCCTTAAAAGCATGAGATTGCAAGAAGTACACATAAAATCCTCTGAGCTAGAAAAAATTACTCAATTCACCCTATAAATAGATCTTTCACAAGATTGACATGTGGGATCAATCCAGGTCACCACTGTTTGGAATGAAGTCAGTCTATTTGCACCTAAAAACGTGTTTACCAGAGACCTGTTTCTGCAAAATCATCCCAAGTAACATGCTGAGTGAGTTGTCCTTCTTTCTAAAGGGGAGACCCGAACTCTTCCAGCACCAAGAAGGGAGGGATGAGGGCATGGTTTCCTGAAAAACAAACCATAATTTGATCCTCTTCAGCCCAAATAATTGGCCAGTGGCTCCTAAGGAGTTCCCTTATAAGTCATTCTGTATATGAAGCCACTCGCTTGCTAGAACAGCGGCTTCTAATCTATAGCTATATTAAGGTATAAATAAATACATATTTTAAAAATCACCAATAATGTGATATTGTATTTAAATGGATGTTTTAGCAATCACTTCAGTATACACATACTTGAGGACAGTTATTCATTAAATCAACTAAAAAGGCTTGGTGACAACCCTTGCAGTCCCTCTGAGTGCCCCCGAGCTCTGGCCCCCAGATGGGGACCCTTCATGCAGAACACACGTGCAGCTCTTCCTCACACTTGGCTCTGCTGAGAGGGCTCTCCCATGTTGCATCCAGTGACATCCTCTGGCACTAAGATCGTAACAGTTTCCCCAGTGCTGTGAAGTCATCATTTGGAATGTCCATTTGACCCGGACACCATTGCACAGGCCTCCAAGCCCAGGAAAGACTGTCCAGTTTCTTTAAATTCAAAAATGTTGTCTGTGTTCTTGACTGCGCTTTCTGGCTTCTTCCTTCTGATTCTATCAAGATCCCCTCTTCAACTGGTGCTCACTGCCTGCCATGTGGCTGCAGATTAGAGAGACAGTACCTAGTTACTCAGTGCAGGCACTCCGAGTCCTGGGCTTTTTTCCCTCTTCATGACGAAGACAGGGCTTTTTTCATCGTAGAGCTCACAGGTGCATCTGTACAGGTTTGAGTCCCTTCTGAGCCCCTGGGAACAGCGATGACTTGCCGGGCGAGGTTCCCCCACCCCCATCCATTCCTCTACTCTTCACGCAGTGGTAGGAAGCCCACAACATTAACACAGGAAGGGAGGTGAGTCAGCAATGAATCATTCTTAAGTAGCAAAGACCAACTGGTGGTTCGCCTTTTTAGTGAATTCCAAAAATCTGGAGTCATTTGAGTCCAAAGGGGAAACTTGTGAGAGTCGGGGCTGGGGGAGCAGTGAGAAAATAGAAGCAACAAAAATGTGCCTTCAGTGCTCTCTCTCGCTGCTCATTAGACGAGCACTGAGCCAGGACTGGTATGGCCTGAATAGCTGATACTTTTTATAAGTAACTGAAGAGCTATAAAAAGCTTAACATTTAAGAAAATAACAAACAGCTGTGGCAAATGAGCAAGAAAAATCTAAAGAAAGAGCCTGTCTGGGTGGCAGGAGGTCATGCTGCTTCATGAGGAAGTGCTAAAACATTACGAACAGTTGCTCCATCAGTGTGCTTTCCTGGCCGGTCATGCTACTCTTCCTTCACCTCAGCCCACTCTCCTATTAAACAGAAGAGCAAACGCCTGTCACCAGAACGCTCAGTAATGTTTCCTGAAAACAGCCTTTCTTTTCTGTGCATCTAACCATGTGTTAGGCAGTGGTACACATGAGGAGTTCCTGCCCAGCAGAGTGAACAGACGCCCTGTGCACTCAGGCTGAGCCGCACTGCCCTGGGACCCCAGGGCTCAGTCCACGTGTGCCTTGAGGTGCCGCACAGCTGCCCTCCCTTCAACGGAAAATGCCATCTGCAGGTACCACAGTTAGCAGAAGGGAGCAACGGCCCTCCCTACTTCCTCTGGTAATTGTCCATAAACTCAATAATGAGGCAATAACCAGTGGGAGGCAGTGTGGTAAAGTGATCAAATGCATGGGCTTGGCCTTTAAATTCCAACTCCGACACTTACTCCTGGGTGAGCTTGGCCAAGTTAACTAACCTCTCCGCACCCTAGTTTCCTTGATAGCAAATAGTAAGTCAGACAGTTGTCTTCCCCTGACCTTTAGCTGAGCCTTAGGTGGGCTCGTTAAGTAATTTTCTAGGATGACTTTCAGGGGGCATACCGCCATCTTCCCCAATTTCCAAGATTTAGGTAACTTTTCTTAATGGTACATAATCAATGTTAGTTGGTACAAACAGAAAGTGAGTTGGAAGCTGGTAGACCTAGCTCCATCCATATCAGTGATTCCATGAAATGCAGTGGACTAAACACTTTTAATGAAAAGGTAGAGATGGTCAGAAGGGATAAAGAGTAAAACTCAACCGCATATTGCCTATAAGAGATAGACTTTAAACATAAAGATTTAAATAGGTTGAAATGAATTGAATGGGAAGCAGTAAGAACAAGAAGGCTGGAGGGGCTATAATATCAGATAAAGCAGACTTCATTACAAAGAGTTTGCCAGAGGAAAAGAGGGGCATCTCATAATTCAACTGTAAGACATAATCATAAATGTATAGGCACCTAATAACAGAGCTTAAAACACATGAAATAAAATAGACTAATAGAGAAATAGACAATTCTACAATCATAGTCGAAGATTTTAATACCTCCCCCTATAGCAACTGATTGAATAGCGACAAAAAATTATAAAAACGTAGAGGATTTGAACAATTCTATTAACAAATCTTAGCCACGATTTTATCTTCCTTTGACTCACATTTTCAGACACTTACAAAGCTGACATTTCTGGTCCCCCAGCCCCCTGCAAGGAAGCTGCTGTCCCTCCAAAAGGCACAGACTGCTGGATGGTGTCACACTGGAGGAGCCGTTCAAAGCTCAGTGCATGAAGAAGCTTCTGAATGCTAGGAGGTGGCTGCATCTCCCCCGCCGCCCTCCTTAGCCTGTTTTTATATGAACCAGCTCTAGAATCATCAGTCTGTTCTCACAGCCATGCTGCCATCTGCTAGGCTTGATGGCCATTGTAGAGCTCTCAGAATCCTTTCCTGAGACACCTGGAATGCCGCCACAACAGATGTTTAACCATCACATTCCATACACGTGGCCTAGGGCAAGACACGCACATGAGAAGAACGATGGTGATCGTGTGCAGTATTAAAATCCTTTGAAAGCGTCCAGACTAAAAGAATTTCTACTTTGGCTCTATCCCTTAGGTGAACGCTAAATAAATACAGGATGGGGAAAAAGTAGGTTTACAGTGGTGAGCACGTGAAACACAGAGTTCCTTCTTGTATTATTATTTATTTATCATTGTATTACTCTCCACATGAACAATTGTCAACCTATGTTTGCCACACCCTGTATACTCCTCATTTGTCTTTATATCTAATAGCAATTGCTATTAGACACAATTAAAGATTAAATTTGAAGGGGAAAAAGTGTCAAAAAATTGTCCTTTTGAAGAACATGAAAATCAGTTTCCTACTCAGAAATATTTTTCCTGCCCCTTTTCTGCCCTAGGCTGCACAGATGCATTGTAGCACTCCATCCCACGGCGTGTCTGCAGAACGAGATACATGTGATCAAAGAGCCTCATTATACAGCCCAGACGAACTGGAGAAAAGCTTCCCCAAGTTAGCGACTTCTTTCTCATTCACTTGAGGACATGGACCTTGGGTAGATAAAGTTTCAGTTAAAAAGTCTGTGTGCAGAAAATTAGATGTCCCCAGGGTCTGTGGATTTCATATGTTGGCTTCTGTGACCACTGTAAATCTCCTTCCCAGAAATCCATTCATCACAACAGCCCTCGCCATGCCGAAGCTGTGATGGAGGGCAGACACAGCCTAGAGATTGTGGCTATGGGACCAGAGGGGACCGTTGCGAAGGTTTTCTTTAAGGCTCGTGATTTAAATGGTCCATTCAGGAACAGGCTAGGGCAATAAAAGATCATGGCATGAATGAAGGCAGAGAAGCCCTTTCTGAATAGTTGGGACTCCTCATCTCAGAATGCCCTTCCAACATGGCGGCAGCTCCTAGAGGGAAAAGCCTACTGCTTTTGAAGCCCATTCACCTCTAATCCCACTGGCAACTTTGATTTTTCTCCCTAAAGAACATTCCTAGCACTTTGTCTCCTAAACTGCAGTACCAAAGCCCAGTCAGAAGACTTGGCCGTTGATAGCAAGACCTTTTTCCCCTTCGGGATCTTGTTCGCCTGGCCTCTTCCCCCATGATATGCACAGTTTTAAAAGGAACAAAATTATACGATTATCCCCTCCTTCAACAGCGCATTATTCTTTGCTGACCAGACAGAGAATGTGGGCCATTCCACGACTAATCTTTTCAGTGCTCTGAAGGGCAAATATGTGACAGGCACAAGGAGGAAGCACTTCCATGAATACATTTTTTACTGGAACTTGTCCTATTGCAAAGCTCTTCTGCCACATTCCATTAAGAAATTGCAGGCAGCTTCATATATCCAAGGGCTTCTCTCTCTCCTACTCATAAATGTATAGACATCACATGGCAGGGAGGGGGAGGAGGCTGACTCTCTCGTATGGCATACCCTTGCACAGCAGACGTGTAGGCAAATGCAAATGCTGAACACAGTAGCTCGTGCATATGTGCATATGAATATATATCATGTTATTACTCCTCGGCAATGAAATTCCAAGTAGCTACCAGAGAGGGGAGGGAAAGTCATCATCAATACAGCTGCACTTCGGAATGTCAATTGAAGGCAGACAATGATAAGAAGAGGGGCAGGCTGTCCCTAGCAACAAGATAAAAAGAGCTAGGACCACCTAAGGATTGATTCAGGACTGGGCCAAATTCCAGCCCTAAACTCATCACAAATTATGCTAAGAGCTCCCTAGAGAAGGCTCCAATTGGCATTTTTGAGCCTTCTACCCACCCCCACCCCCTTTTTTATACAGACATTAGGACTGCCTGGGAGATGACTAGAGAATAAAAAGCCCAAGTGAGAACTGAATTTGGGAAGGGTTGCTCTCTCATCCAAATGCTTTCAACTTTCCTGAGAAATCCTTTGGCTTCTTTAAAACAAGCCATTATTATTATTCCACTTTGCCATCCAAGTCCCTAATGAAGGGCAAAGCCAGTGTGCAGAAAAGTAAAGAGAATTGTAGATGAAAATGTCAGCAGACAGGTAGGAAGGCTGCGGCATGGCAGAGCCTTCCAGCTGGAATTGGGGAAGAAAACATCTATTTTTAAGGGAATACATTATAAGAATTTTCCTTTATTCTTCCAGGAACACTTAGGTCTTGTCTTCTTGTAGACAGAGATATACACTTAATTACAAGCATATTGTATGAAAGAAAAATGTATAGACCTTCTAGACCCCAAAATATATAGCACCAGTTCCAACTTTCATTACCAGAAATAACTAGAGGAAATGAGAAGCAGGTGTGGGAAGGCTTTCCTGAGCAATGCCAGGGCTTCGTTTTAATTCGGTTGTGCATGGCCTGCCGCCGCCTCCTGGCCTTGCTGCCCACACATTCAGAGGTCATGCTATTACAATCAGCCAAATACACTCAAATTAATTTCTTTTAGACCCCAGCCCTACACTGCTTGCCAAGAGAACACTTCACTGGCTTCTGGCAGAAGCAGCACTAAATCTCTGCAGTACAAAATGTAGCTTCTTCTTAGACTGACACGAAATATTTGGGGCATAAGCCTTAAGATCTCAGAATTAATCAAAAAGGACTATTTACACACAAAGCATGGAACTGCTTTTGGGTGGGTGGTAGAAGTCTAAAATAAGTTCCACATTTCTTCTACTGATAAATTAACTCTTAATGAGAGAGGATGGAGTATATGGCTTGTTGATATTGGCAACTGTTCATACCATGTAAATATGTGATAATATCCTGTGAGGACTATCACATGGAGAAAAGCAAGGATGAAGTACATGTGAAGATCTACCTCTTCTTCCTTTTCACAAGTATCTACAATTTGCCCACAAATTAAAAAGAGGTCACTAGGATCTGCTTTGAATATATCTACCAGAAACCAATGCCCACAAAGAAAACAAATAGCTAATTCGCTGGACAGCATTCTCTCTGAGGGCCTGTTTAGGATAGTTCTTTGTTGGTTTACAGCCCAGCTCTGGGATTATCATACATGGTAGCTTCATGAGAGAAAGGAGGGTCAGGAAATGGATTTGAACGCTGGTTCTGCCACTTCATGGTGGCTGACCTTCAGCAAATGACTTGACCTCTATGGCACTTAATTTCAATATCTGTGAAATGAGGGATTGAACTAGATGATTTCTGATGTCACCTTCTGCTATAAAATTTTATGATTCTAAGTCTCTAGCCCACTTGGAAAAAGCATATCCAGCTGTGCTTGTATCAATTTGCTATAGTTAGCACTATCATGAGCTGAAAAGACTTTAAAGTAACAATCAATTATAACTGACAATAAGAGGGTAGCCAGGATCTTAATGAACGAATTTGCTCATAATTCATCTGCATCTAAGGAATGGAGACACAATAGCAGTATTTAGCTATGGTGGACTGTTTGGGGCCAGGCCCCAACAAAAGAAGCTCCCACAAAGAAAGGTCAGAGCTTCACTCACCTTCCCAGTGGTTTCATCCACTGGGTGTATTAAGTGTGCCCACTCTCCCTTACTAAGTAAGCCTCTAATCCAACCAGGAGATAGGCTGTGACTTCACATATGGGTGTGCAGAGCTCATGGATAGATAGAAATGAGTCCCTACTGATGGAATGGATCGCTACATTGGCCAGTCACGCAATTTCAAGGCCAGTGCACTCTTCTTTTCAGCTTGGACTCAGAGATAAAGGTCCTCATTCAGGAAGGTTGACACCTTCCTGGGACTCAGAACTTACCCAGAACTCTGTTTACTCTTGGGCTTATGCTTCTGATCATCTCGTTCTTTAACCATTGTGATCACGGGCCACTCTCCCCCTGAACAGCCTATATTCACCCTGATTTACACGGTGAACTCCTAAGTGCTGGAAACAGTACTGACACAAGTATGCACACTGCACTGTGGGGTGTGGGTGCACATAAATGTGCTCACACAGGCGAATGCTCCCGTTACAAGGATTATTGTGAAAAAAGCAGCTCAGGCGAACTCAGAGGTAAACTCTTGACGTTTTAAAGTTTTAGGTACCAAATTTGTCTCTATTACACAATTTTGTTCCATTGAAATTTCATGTTTTGCACTATTGTTTATAGGGGTTGTTTGTGTGGTGTTTGTATTCCTAAATACAAATGTATTTGCACAGCATTATAACCAGATAACTCAAAAAATTATTTCTTTAGTGGAAGTACTTTGTTTGGGGTTACAGAGCCTCTTTCATTTTTAAATAATTACTCCATATAGAACATATAAAATATATTCGAACTTATAAATTTCTGGATATTTTTCTGGCATTAATAAAGAGACTAATATTAACTATGAAAGAATTTTAAATGAATCTGTCGCTTTTATAATATGTTATTTAAGGTTGATAGATAGGCATCTCTTATACATTGAATTATGTCTCCATCCCCTGAATTTTTATGATGAAGTCTGACACTCCTCCCCCTCAGAATGCATCTTATTTGGAGATAGGATCACGCAGAGGTAAGTAGCTGAGATAAGGTCAAACTGGAGCAGGGTGGTCCCTAATGCAATAGGACTGGAGTCCTTCTAGAAATGGGAAATTTGGAGACCGTTCCACACAGGGGGAACACCGCGAAGGTGAAGGCAAACAT